>JAULKJ010303776.1:0-11397 GCA_032355405.1 Rubia balearica | reverse complement strand
TTGCTGCCGCCATAAGATGTTGAAGAGTTTAAGGGCTCAGAATCTCCAGCAAGCGTCGGCGTACTTTTATCAGTTCTTTGGTATGTAGGCCAAGGCCGTGTTTCAAAAAATTTGAAATCTCTCTTCTCATGAGTTGAATTGCGAAATTAACACTTCTATTTGTTTGAAAGTGTCGAAATAACCCTTTATTCTTTGAAAATGCAAAATTAATTATGAATTTATTCATTTTATTTATTAATGGTAGTGTTGGCCAAAATATGTTAAAAGATGGATTTTCCTTCTAATTTAATAAATCAAAAATATATAAAATGTGAAAAGTCTTATACACCCCCTTACTCATGTAATATATCAAAAAAACTATATATGGAGAATTTCTCTATGTGAGGGTGAGCGATCAATAATATGTTGACAAGTGTACATGTGGTGGGAAGTTATTACTCCCTCAATCCCATAGAAAGTTGCATATTTACTTTTTGCACGACCATTTTGGAATGGTGAGTTGGCTAATGAGAAGGAGGGGAGTTGGGTTACTTTTTTATTTCAAAGGACCATGGTGGAACTGGAGCCACTAAATTGTGTTAAAAAAAGAAATGAGTCAAAATATGAAGTTTTCAATGGGACAGACCAAAAAGAAAAGTAGGAAGTTTTCTATGGGGCAGAGGGAGTAGCAAATTTTGTTTTTTATTTCTTTTATTATTTTTCTCATCAAATTTAACTTTTGTAAACATACTATTGACCCCTCACCTCCACATAGAGAAATATCCCACATACAAAATTTTATGTGTAATATATAATCAAATCCTAATAAATCCATCTCATTTTTGCTCGTTCCCTATTTGTTATACTTCCCCGTCCATAGTAGTAACAGATATCGGCAGTGATAGCAGTAATAGCATACTCTCTGATATCTCCCAACATCCCAACAAGACCTTGTAAGAGTATTGGGATTTAAGAGGTTACTTGCTAGTTGACATTTGTAGCAATCCAATATGAGTGATAACAATTGTAGCGATATGCTCCCCATGTGGTGGGAAATTACTACTCCCTCTGTCCCATAGAAAGTTGCATATTTACTTTTTGCACGTCCATTTATGAGTGGTAAGTTGGCTAATGGGAAAGAGGGGAATTGGGTTCTTTTTTTATTTCAGTGAACCATGGTGGAATTGGAGCTACTAAGTTGTGTTCAAAAAAGGAATGAGTTAAAATATAAAGTTTTTAATGGGACAAACCAAAAAGGAAAGTAGGAAGTTTTTTATGGGATGGAGGGAGTAGCAGTTTTTTTTGTTTTTTCATTTATTTTTATCTTTTTTTCTCTCATCAAATTTAACACTTGTCAACATACTATTGGCCCTTCACCCCTCATAGAGAAATCCCCCACATACAAAATTATATGTGTAATATATAATCAAATCCTAATAAATCCATCTCATTATTGCTAGTTCTCTCTCTATTATACTTCCCTGCTCATAGCAGTAACAAATATCGGTGGGATAGAAATAATAGAAGACTATCTAATATCTCCTAACATCCCAACAAGTCCTTGAAAGAGTATTGGGATTTAAGGGGCTACTTGCTAGTTGACATTTGTAGCGATCCAATAGGAGTGATAACAATTGTAGCGATAAGCGCCCCATGGAAGATAGAATTAATCCAAATGCGAACGAGTGAGGCTCATGATGTTTATATACGGATTGGGTGATATTGACATTAGTACGAAGCCTTGGGTCATTTTCTTGCTTGTGTTGCAGATTGGGTGATTTTCTCGTGTATGCGTAGCCGCTGCTAATTTTCCTCCTTATGACGTGGATCGAGTGATTTTCCCTTTAGTGTGAAGCTATATATGATTTTCCTGCTTAAGTCGCGAAATGCTTAAACATAAGTTAAACACTGAGTATGTGCCTCCAACAAGACATTTTCTCATTTATATGTGTACTGACGTGATAATGTTGCTTTGTGACTTTGAATGTGAAGCCACTGATTATCTCATGACTTATGTACTGCACGCCCAGTGAGGGACCATAAGTTTACATATGGTGTTTTCTAAGGTTTGCAACATGCTAATATTTAGGACGAGTGTTCCATCCATTCATGATAATAAATAGATATTTAGGATGAGTGTTTCATCCATTTTAAGAAAGGTTTTCCTATCTTTTCAGCTAGGTTTGTTTCATTTTTTTCAAACTACCAGGTCATCTACTTTGCAACAAGCGGTTTTGATGCGTTAGTTACAAGACTTGGCCATTTGTTGCTTGTATGTGGTTTCTCCAATTGTGTCGATCTGCCTATGTTCTTCAATGATGTCTAAATTGGATCGAATGTACCTTGATTTGTTCTCTTCATTGTAGCCAATAACTCTCGAGCTCAAAAACCCTAAGGGCTTAGAAATACTACCTCAGTAGGAATAACTGCTTCATGTTTGTAGACTAGTCTGAGCGGGGTTTCCCCTATTGGTGTCCTAAGTGTACTTCGTATGCCTAAAGAACTGTTGGCAGCTCATCCACCACCCTGTTTTTTTTCCCTCTAGTTGTTTTTGCATGCCTTGAACCAAAGTTTTATTTGTTGCCTCTACATGTTCGTGAGCTTGAGGATGTGTTGTTGATGCAGAATTTTGAACAATATTCGTATCATGGCACCAATCATTGAATTCCCTACTTGTGAAGTGCATACCATTCTTTGAGATGATTTTTTTAGGTATACTGAATTTGCAGATTATAATTTTCTAGAAGAACGAAATCAGAGTGGTTATTTTAGCAAGGGGCTTGGTCTCGACCCATTTATTCAAATAATCTATTGCAACAACAAGGAATTTCGCCCCTCCTGATCCCGTTGGGGATGGTCCGAAGATGTTCCCATTTTTTGCATTTTTTGGATGAAATGGTGTGAATTTTCTCACACAGTAAGCCAGCAATAACCAGAGCACAATATCTCTTTCACTAGTATATGGGGGACTTGGTGTTCCCCGCACTATCCCTCATGCATATATTAGGTGATATGAGTTTCCTCACTAGGCTCTATGAACCTTAGTCAAGGTGTTAGGAACCCCTTCTTATAAAGTACCCTGTCAACGTAACTGCAGCATGGCGATTATAGTTCAATTTCCCTGGTTCACACTTTTCTATTGGCAGAATACTATCCTTCGAACAAGTGTTGTCATCCACCTGAGGTCTTCGTCAAGAACTTGTGCCCTAGTAGTGATCGTTGTGCTTCGAACTTGGTCAAGCTCAACAATTACATCATTTTGTTGTAGAAGGCTAGAGTAACCCAAAGTTTCCAACTTGCTCAAAGCATTGGCTCTGGTGTTTCTGATCTTAGAACATGGATATTTTGAAGTAATCAAATTTTTTAATAAGTTATCTCATTTTGTTTATGTTTTTGTCTGATGTCTTTCTTTGACCACATAATCCCGCCGGACGTAGTAAACTACGACTTGGGATTCGTTGTATACAATGATGGTTCAGATGCTCATCTATAAGGTAGGGTCCAGTCCTCCTATAAGGGCTTCATATTTAGCCTCGATATTTGTGAGAAATAACTTCAACCACAATTTGTACTCCTCTTCGAGCCTTACGAGTATGAGTCTCACTCTGCATCCTTCTTTTCATGAAGCACCGTGTTCGCCATCAGCATGTTTTCTTGCTCTTATAGTTGGCCTTGCTCTTCTTCTGTCATTTCAACAAGGAAATCTTCTAAGGCTTGTCCCTTGATCGTTGTTCTTTGTTGAAATGATACCTCATGTTTTTCCAATTCGATGGGCCACTTCATTAGTCTTCGTTAATCTTTTGGCTTATGGAGGATTTGTTTAATGGGCTAATCCGATTATACCGCAAATTTATAGGCATGGAATTTCCCAATCTCCTGCCATAGTGGATCAAGGAAAGAGCCAACTTTCAATTGTAGAGTAGTTCTTTTATGCTTCTTGTAAGCTTTTGTTCACATAGTAAATAGAGATTTGATGATCCCCCTCTTGAAGAACTAATACTGAGCTATAGGCGTGTTTTGACACTTCTAAGTATAGGTATAGTGTTCATTTTTTAATTCCTCATATGTTACCTAGCAATCTTCCTTGTAGCTCCATTTTTTTCACTCTGTGCAAGGTGTAAAAAAAGGGCCCATGGTTTTCCATAGCCTTTGAGACAAAGCAGTTGAAAGCTGCCAATGAATCAGTTAGCACCTAGACTTTCTTGACCGATCAATGTGGTGGTAGTTCTTGGATAGCTCTCACTTTTTTGGGGTTTTCTTCAATGCCCCTGGACGAAACCTTGTATTCAAAAAATTTCCCGCGGCTACTCTGATGGTACACTTTTTTTGGATTCAGCTTCAACCCAATTGATTGGAGAGTGATGAGTATCTCCTCCGAGTCTTGGGAAAACTAACTTATTTTTTGTTATTGATCACCATGTCGTCTACATAGATTTATATGTTCTGACCTACTTGGTGTCTTAAGGTCTTATTAACCGTACGCTGGTATGTGGCTTCCACATTCTATAGCCCAAATGGCATTTTCACATAGCAAAATGCGTTAAAACTGGTTATAGATGTGGTGTCTTCAGTGTCTTCGAGGCTCATCAAAATTTGATTATATCTCTTATACGTGTCCAAGAAGGTCGTTGCTTTGTATCTTGAGATAGCCTCTACTAGTTGGTCGATATTTGGTAGTGGGTGGCAATCTTTAAGGAAGTGTTTATTTTTAAATCTGTGTCATTAATGCCAATTCTCCGTCCTGCGTCTTCCTTCTAAATCATTACTGGGTCTGCTAGTCATGTTGGATATATAAGTTCCTGGAGTATTCTTGATTGTATGAGAGTTTACACCTCGAGCTTCATCGCCTGATGTCTATCATGTACGAAGTTTTGTTGCTTCTGTTTAATGGGATTTACCAGGGGGTTGACATAGAGGATTTGTGTTGCGATCTTAAGATTGAAGCCTCCCTTATCTTGGACAGACCAAGTGAACATATTCTTATAACGCTTCAACATTGCAACTACTTAATTTTTTCTAGTTCCAGCATGAACTTTCTTGTTCTGAATTCTTGGGTGTGGTTGAAATTGTCTAGGCTGACGAGCTTTACTTCCTTTCATAAGTCAATCCCAAATCTTCTGTTTCCTAAGGACTGTCTTTGGTTGATCGAATGAACCATTGGTATACCCATGTTTAGGCTAATGGTTTCATCATTATGGCCCCGCCTTGCTATCTGTTGGTCCCCCTTTACTATTGTGATTCCCCTTGGTGTTGGGAAATTCATTACTAGATGGTACGGGAACCAGATAGCCTTTGCAATGTCCATCCACGGTCTTCTAATGATGGCATTAAACGGGCTTGGGGCATAGTCGCATAGAGTTGTACATGCTCTCTCCTTTTGATCAATGGTTACTAGAAATTGTATGTTCCCCAAAGGCATTTCACACTCCCGTGAATCCCAATATGGAGGATGTTGAATTCTTGAGATCTGATCGCTTAAATCCTAATTTTTCAAAGCAATCAGTGAACAATATTTCCACGACATTGTCATCTTCCATGAAAACCCTGTATACTTTAGAATTTCCTATCTTGGCCATCATTACCAAAGGTCGTTGTGGGGAATTGCAATTGGGACCTCATTTTTTCACTGAATGTGATGGTCTCGCTGACAAGCAATCTCTTATTTGTAGGTTCCTAGGGATGCAGTTACCTTGGTCTCGCCTCCCAAGCATTGTTAAGCGTAAGCTATGTTGACCCGTGAATGGATAGTATCACCCCGTACTTTCCTCCATCCAGGCCTTCTCCCTGTTGAATTTCCTCTACCATTTTCTATTTTTGCTTCAGTTGGGGTTGTGCTCCATTCAGACTTTTTCTAAACCATATTTGTTCACCTCCAATGGTGCGTACTTCTCACTTTTGTACTAAGTGAGTCGTCCCTGGCTGAGTTGTTCCTCAATTTCTCTACGGAGGTCATTGCAATGTTCCGTGTCATAGACATTTTCTCCATAAAATTTACTGCAATAATCTTTCAATATCTTGTCAGTTTGTGCTCTCGGAGTGGGATCTCGAAGCATTTCCTTATGGTTCTGCCAGATTTCCTTCCTGAACTTCTTGAATAGCATTTTCGGGTATGTCGTGCTGCTAGAAGTTTCCTTTCCCATTATGTCCATGGAGTATTTTCCTTTTTTTGTTGCGTCATTTCTTAGGTCATCTTCTCCGACTCTTTTCTATACTCGTTCACTTTCTAGCTTAATTTTGTTCGTCTCCTCGGTTCCAACGAACTTCTCTACCATTTTCAGGAGGTCCCTTGGATTATCAGGCATGTTCGCCATGAGTTTTTTGTAGAATTATCCCAACCGCATATTCCATTCATGAATGCCCCTAAGGATATTTGGAATGTGAGGTCCTTCACCATAAAATGTTCTGAGACAAAGCAGTTGTGATTCTCCTCTATGCTCTCCCCAATTCACTGTACCACGTTCAGCAGGTTCACAATAGTTTTTGTAAACTTCAGCTCTTGGTAAAATATGCCCATGAACTAATCCGTCAGTTGGGCCCAAGTATGGATACTCCTCTTAGGTAAATTATCATACCATGTGATAGTTATCCCCAACAAGAAGATGGGGAAAGCCTTACAAACAAGTTGGATGGGTGTGTCGTGGAACCGCATGCTAGTTTTATAGGAATGAAAAATTCCTTGGGATATGACGTTTCGTTGTAGACCTTCTTTTGGTTGGCCAACTTGTTTCTTTTTCCATTTGTTGCCTCGATGTAATCGAGCCCTTATTTCTTATTCATCTTATTCTTATTTACATTGATAAGCTACGCGTAAAACTGCTCCTTATTGGCCTCGACAAACATCATGATAGCTCATTTTTCCTTGTCCTGGGGTGGGGACTATACTTCTTGTTCGGACCTCTATAAGACTCATGGTCATTTCCTTGGTGTTATCTCTGAATAGGTGTACACCTGAGCGAAAATGTGTTCTCCGACCGACTTTCCGAGCTCCTTGTGATCCCCATAACTTAAAATATAATTATTGCTCCTCATAGAAAATATTACTGGTGTGGTAGATTCCTTATAAATAACAGTGATGAACATAGGACAATGTCCATTGGCGCTTCTCTTCCTAAATCCTGCAATCAAAGTCCTGAATTGGATTCGGGGTAAAGACTTTATTGCTTAAGTTGATGTATTTCTTCTTTGTGAGTATAATTTTATATATTTTTTGTACTTACCTTGCTCTCTCAATTATTTCTCTATTCATAGGCTCTTTGAGTCGTAACTACCAAAATAACGTTTGGCACAAAGGTCGTGTTGATCTTGGCCATCATGGTGGTTGCACGATTGTTTCCCGGGTATATAGGGGTTGATCACGATCTCCTGGTCGTGGCCTCAGAAGCTGTTGTGTGTCACGTATTTCACGTTGTGGGCTTAGTGTTCACTCCTCGCAAGTTCGTTGGTATGAAAAATAGTTTCACTGGGTTTTTTTTGAATTGGTCGTGCGTAACTTGGGCCTACCATTTGGGCCTCGTATATAGCATATGTATACATATGAAAAAAATTTCATGGTCGATATTAGTTTAGTTCGACTATTAAGTTTTTACAGTGGGACTGAGTTAGTAGATAATATACTTGCTAGCAATCGAAGGGGTAAGAAAAATTGGAGTACTTCGGCAAATATTTACTGTCGTATACCTGTTTGATTTGTGAATGTTAATTTATTATTTCGCTAGGGATTAACAAATATAACTATTGTTGACTTCTGTTTAAATTGTGTGGGGTACTTCATTGTATTACATATTTCCTCCGTTTCATGGGTTTGGTACTATAATCTGAGGTGTTCGGATTTGTGGTGGATATACTATGTGAATGAAATTGAATTTAGAAAGAAAAAGGTAAAATAAGTGGAAGAAATTAAAGAAATTTATCAAATAAAAAATGTATGTCAAACTCGGAGCATGTACAATGAAGGTTTCAGAGTGGATTCAATTTAAAATTGAAACCACTCTAAAATCGAACTGAAACTTTGAAACTCCACGGCGGTGGTTTCAAAGCGGTTACAATGATTTACAGGTATCATATAGCTGAAACCACTCCAACTCAAATGTTGTCAGAGTCCAATTGAAATCACATTCTTTTCTGATTTTTTTTATGAAAAATTGAAATCACATTATTTTTAAATAAATATATTTCCTTTTAATTCTGTTTCATATAATAATTTTTAAATTTCATATAATAATTCTTTTGAAAATAGTTTTAAATATTAAATTTTTAAAAAATAAATTCAATTAAAAATTACAAGTGTACTACTATATTAAATTTTAATGTTTTTGGGTAGGAAAATTTATTTAAATTAAATATTAAAGGTGAAATTAATGAGTATGATAGAGAACATCAAGTGGAGGTAAAAATGAAGTGATTTCAGTTGATGAGGTGAAAGAGAGAAATTGAATGTTTAATAGAGATGGTCTCCTGTGAGGCAACCTAAACTTTAACCAGGTGCCTTTATGCAATTCTAGTTATATTCTAGCTCCATAGACCTATTTCTAATAATTTTACAGGG
Source organism: Rubia balearica (assembly GCA_032355405.1). Taxonomy (NCBI): domain Eukaryota; kingdom Viridiplantae; phylum Streptophyta; class Magnoliopsida; order Gentianales; family Rubiaceae; genus Rubia; species Rubia balearica. The sequence continues at coordinate 2,873 of JAULKJ010303776.1, read as the reverse complement.
ACCTATCTCTAATAATTTTACAGGGACATATCGCTAATATTTTTCAAGGGTGTTTTGTCCAATTTCCCTCATCATTTTCCCACCATCTGCAGCCTGCAAAATAAATTTAAAAAATAAAATGAAATATTTAAAATGCAATTAATTAATATGATCATTGAACTGAAAAATATAAACATCGGCAAAAATAGCAGAACATTAACGAAAAAATAATAAAACATCAACTAAAAAATTGGCGCAAAAATATAATAAATAAATAAAACAACAAAAAATATTTTTTAAAAATCAAATAAAAATTGAAAAAAATGTCGACTACAACTAACAAAACGTTGACTAAAAATCATAAAAATATCAACAAAACTTCAATTATCAAAAAAAATCAAAAAACCTATAAATATTAACTAATATCAACCAAAGATAAAAACAGCAATTCCTATCACCTAAATTTCACCCAGAAAATGAAAAACGTCAACATTAGAAGAAAAAAAACACTACAAAAAATTAACCTATATCACCCAAAACTACAAACATCAACTCATGTCACCTAAAACTCACCGAGAAAATGAAAAACATTAACATGAGAGGAAAAAACAGTACAAAACATCAACCATATCACCAAAAATACTACAAAACATCGACTCATATAAACTAAAACTCACCTGAAAATGAAAAAAATCAACTTGAGAGAAAAACACTAAAAACATCAACAAAAAAACTAAGGTACCTCAAAAGTATAAATTATTCACTAAAAAATCATAAAACATCAACAATTTATTTTTTTACAAAACTGCAAATATTAATTTATATCACCAAAAAATTATAAACATCAACTTCTAACATCTGAAGCTCATCTGGAAAATGAAAAACATCAGCTTACGAAAAATGAAACTATAAACATCAACTCTTATTACCAAAACCTCAACCAAAAAATTAAAAACATCAACATGGGGAATTTTTTTTAAAAAAAAATGCAAATATCAATCTATATCAACCATAAAAATGACAAAACATCAACTCAACAATATAACCTCACCCGAATAATGGAAAACATCAACATCAGGAAAAAAAAGCTACAAATATCAACAAAAAGTTACAGTACCTCAAAAATAAACACTCTTCAAAAATAGAGCTAGTGGGATTTGAACTTGAATCTCTAACCTCAAAGACTACAGCAATTACCACTACACCCAAGACTAATCATTTACCATGCACTCAGTCAAAATAGTATTAAACCTCAATATGTACATCAAGAACATAAATTCTTCAAAATAAAGGTCAAAAGTGAGATTCGAACCCTAGTCCTCTAATCTCAACAGTAAGAGTACTGACCACTACACCAAAGAATCTTTTCTGGTCATCTACTCAGTCAAATAATATTAAAATTCAGCAAGTCTTTGAAAAAATAAAATAGAAAATTAAATGTCACATCTCACAAACAGAAGCTCAGCCGACACATCATCAACACATCTCATAATAACATCATCACAAAATCAAAGAACAACAACAGAGGAGCGGAGGTCTAGATTAAAAAAACATCAACAGATTCAGATTAGGATGCAGTAAGGAAACTCAGGGGAGCAGAAGGTTTCTTCTCCAATTGGCGCATGCATCTCACTGGTCACCACGCGCAGAGCCGTCGCCGTGGAGCATCGTCGTGGAGCCGTCGCAGAGTTTCAGAGATGCGTCGGCGAATTGCAGAGGTTGTGTTGCAGAGGCACCGTGAATTTTAGAGATGCGCCGGCGAGCGGATGCGCCATCGACAGAGGAGCTCATATCGGAATGTAGAACAAAAGCTCAGGTTCGAAGAACAGAACGGTTGCTACGACGTGTCGGCAACGGAATAAGAAAATCGTTGACGGCTGCCCAGGAGGAAATGCAGCGGCGGAGCGGTGGTGTTAGGTGGAGGATCGGCGACTGTTAGCAGCAGAATGGTGGAGGTTAGCAGTGGTTACAAATTTTCGATCAGAGGAGAGAATTTTGATAGGGAAAATTTTTGAAAACCCAGACATTTTTGTGGTATTTATAGCATTTAATAATTGCCCAATATGTGTCTAAATTTATCAGTATTTGATAATTATCCGGAAGGATAGACATTGGGCCGGATGGAGGCCTAAACTAAAGGAACATTGGCCTTACTGTATGACACAGACCCATGCTCAAGGATCTGAATATCAAACACAGAAGATCCCATTTTAATAGACAGGGTCAAAAGGATGGTGGGCCCCCGCCAACAAAAGCCACACGGTACCCATAACCACTGAGAAAGACAGGATTGCCCTCCCATCTTCAGTGACGGCAACGCCGATCCCATTGGGATTTTGGCCATGTGGGGAGCTCAGTGGTGGTGGGACCAGATTTTGATTTGAAGAATTTGGGTCAATGGTCACTTCTCCGTTCCCTCGTTCCGCTTTAACATGCACTGCTTTATTCAATCTCTTTAATAAAGAAGCAAATTAAGAGGTTTCTCAATTCTAACACCGTCCCATTTTTCATTTTCATTTCAATAAAATATTAGGTCAACTTATAGCTATTTATACATTGCGTTATATTTTAAAAGTTTTCCAAATTGATAAGAATTTCATTGCAATACATAAAAACAAACATCGAATCACTCATTAATTATGACAATTATAAAAATAATCTCATCTAACAGTTAATCAATTACTCTATGTATCTCTACTCCAGCATTTCAACTTACATAAAAAATCATTTAAATACTAGTAAAATATTAGTGATAAAATAATGGAAGAAGTATTCAAACAACCCCTACTACTTCTAGGAAATGGCTATTTTTACTTAATCAATCACTTTTCAACCATGGGTACATCTGTAGCTTTAAAATACTGAAACGACTACCATTAGTGGTATCAAACCAA
>JAULKJ010303768.1:0-11398 GCA_032355405.1 Rubia balearica | reverse complement strand
TTTTCAACCCGACACGAACCCGACACGATTACACGAATTGACACCACTACTCGTATCCCTCCTACAATCCAAAGGCGCCCTCAAGTAGTCCTATTTCAGTTGACTCTCTTTGGTGGTTGCAACTGCAACAACTCAAGGTTTTTTCAAGTTGAATTGAGTTGAGAGAATTGAATGAAGAGAGTATAAGTTGAATGAGTGGTTCAGAATGATTCATATTTTGGTTAAGCAACTGCTTTTCATATACATAGGCATCGGTATGAGACTTTTGGGCACCGGTATTTGTACAAGTACCGGTGCTCCAAACATTACAAAAAGAAAAAAAGAGCCTCATCTGAACCATTAATTTTTGGTGTTGAATCTCAACCGATAAAACTTTGTCTATAGAAACTAAATCTGAAACTCTAAATCTAACCCACCCTCATTGCCCTCCCATTATCTTGCCTCTCCCTCCTCTCCATCCTCTCCCTCCTTTTCCACCACCTCTCCCTCTCTATCGGCGCCGCCGTCTAGCTCACTTTGAAGGCTTCGACGACCACTTCTCTGCCCTCCCCGCGGTGCACCATCCCTGACTCCATCTCCCGGACCAGTTCCGACGCCTTCTCCCCACGCTTTGATCACTGGTGGGAGACGCGGCTCCCCAAAATATTCGGGTTTAGCTCAGATACGTAGCGCCACCACCGCGTTCGACCGCGCTTCAGCCCTTGCGTCGGACCTCACCTTCACGGTCCTGGTTCGTTGATGTTATCTAGGATTCATGGAGATTAGATTCTAGTTTTTATGATAATTGGTGTTGTTAATATATGTTTAGGTCTAATTTTTTTCAAGAATTGCGGGTTGTTATGTATTTTCAGATATATGTAATGAATTTCTGAGATGTGGCTTTGAATTTTCCAATTTTGTAACATGAACTTCTAGCTATTTTGTGTTTTGTTCGTCCTATTGTTCTTTATGAATGTCTGAGTTTCATATTCCAGCTGGTGAGTTTATTCTTACTGGCCTATTTTTTTATTGATTACCTATTTCTTTTAGGGGTGGTGCTGGAATGTAGATTTGTAGCACTGGTAGTGTATATCGGTGTTGACCGACACCGGTATACACTATTAGTGTCTTTGCAACTACATTCTAACACCGTCCTACTTCGGCACCGGCATTTCAAGGGATCGAAATACCTGTGCTTATGTACCTCTGCATTAGTAGCCTCTCAATTTGCCTCTCAAATTTCATACTCCCTCTATCCCATTTCAAACTACAATTTAATTATTCATTTAGTCAAAACTTCTCATGACCCTAAAATTGAATTGGTATATAAGTATAAATAGTATTGTGTAATACATTGTTATATTCGTTTTAACATATATTTTCAAAATATCAAATTTTCACAAGTTTTAATCATCCTTAGTAGAAAGATATTAAGGATCAAACATTTTTCAAGTTAACTGTTAAAAGTCAAAATGTGAAGTTGAAATGGGACGGATAGAGTACATATTTAGTTTGATTTATACAAAATTTGTATAATTCAATTTTTGAAATTTTCCCCATGTGAATGCAACAACAACAAAAATATATATATTGAAATACACAAAAAAAATCCCGCAATATGTTATATGCATTAGAGATTTTTTTTTTGCAAGATGACACTAATCAAGCTCCCACCGTCACGAATTTCAACAAATAAAACGTCGTAATTGTATCGATAGAAGTGCATATTAGGACCATTTCAACAAACATCTTTTTACAAGTGTATCGTAATAATGTACTCCTTCGTTCCACTATAAAATTTTTAATTCTAAACTTTCTACATTTAAACATAAATATGTGGCTATAAATCTTCCTTTCATTTGATTTACGCAAATCCACTCTCATCACCAATTAAAAAAAATGTCACACAAATTTATTTTAAAATTTGTGTAAAAAATAATTCAAAACTTTAAAATGAGACGGAGGGAGTACTAAGAAATGAATATGGCGTTTTATCGGGTAAACGACCAAGTGGATCGATACATTTCTCGCATTAAGTTTTTATTACGAAATGCATATATAGCTCACGTAGCCGCTGCCGTGAGTGTGACGTCTAACTTAGTACGTAGCCCCGTGAATCTTAATTAACAGCCCCATTTAGGGTTTCCTTCATTTGCCTTGTTTATTTAAATTACTTAACCTAATATTAATGAGATCAAACCCTAGAGTTATATAACGGCTAAGCTAGCTTAAGTAATCTCACTATCACAGGAAACACCCTCTAGCACCGGTTTGTCAGAAGGCTAGCATCGATTTTTGGGGGTCAAAAAATCGGTGCCTAAGTGAGGGTGAAACGCTTTCACCGATTTTCAAAAAAAATGATGTTAAATTTAGTGCCGATTTTTAAAACCTGTGAAAGATTAGCACCGGTTTAAAAAAAATTGGTGTTAAATTAATAGCGATTTTATATGGTACCGGGTCAAAAAACCGGTGTTTATTTTGGGCACCTGTTATTTATTTGCACTGGTTTTAAAAAATTGGTGTTAAAATTGGCCCCGATTTTTTATTTGCACATGTTCTAAAAAATCCGGTGTTAAAATTGGCATCGATTTTATATTGGATCGATTTTTGTGAACCGGTGTTAAAATTGGCATCGATTTTTTTTTGCACCGGTTCATAAAAAATCGGTGTTAAAATTGGCACCGATTTTATATGGGATCGGCTTTTTTTAGAACTGGTGTTAAAATAGGCATCGGTTTTTTATTTGCACCTAATAAAAAATGGTGTTAAAAAATTGACACCAGTTTATGAGAACCGGTATAAAAATTGGCAACGGTTTTTTTTAATTTTAGCCGGTTTATTTTAAAAAAATGTTGCCATCTTTTACATGGAAGGCAGCGGTTTTCTTTAGTGCAATGCAATAAACCAGTGCACCGATTATACTACACAAATTCCCAACAATCACAAATCATAACACATAAACAACAATCTTCTAGCAAAAGCCCATTGAATATGATTAAATGTAATTTTCTAGGTAAAGGAATACATAAATGTGGTCAATGGTAGCCAAAATTGTGTTGATAATCCTACATAAGATACGAGAACATAGTGTTTTATGGAGATGATGAGTATCGAATGTTGGAGACATTTACCTTTCATAAAGAGATACTATTAACTGATGGATATATAATCACGAATCTATCCAATAATGGATTCAATTTCCTGTTTCACATGCAATTGAGCCATGAAATGTGGCAAAGTATTTTTCGCAAAAATATGAACCCAAATAAGAGCAATGCTGCGTAGTGTCTCTTTCCCCAAAGGAGTGCGATATTCTGGAAATTGCTGAAACATGTATTAAATTGAATGTTGCATTCTACATGTGAGAGACAGTACACAGAAGAAAAAACAACTTAAGAAAATATACCGGAATAATGTCAATTTTGTGCACTTCTTTAACAATTTTTTACATATAATACATGCAATGATATCCACATTCCCAAGTACTACGCTGAATCTTGTGCTGATGTGAAAAATGATTTGTTCAAATGGTCACGAACATAAAATTGAAATAGGAATTCCAAATTTACGAGATAATACGTACATTGATGTTTATGACATTCCATGTATAGTCCGGAGGGTAGGTTTTATTTTGCTCAGAATTAACGTACCGTCGATATTTTGTTCCAATCCGAGAATTGATGAAAATATATTTTTATGAATATATAATTACAAAAACATATCTATCGATCATGATAGTTTAATCAAGTATAAAATTGATGAAGTGGAAAAAATTGATCAACTTACGAATGAATCAATTTAAGGCATAGCTTGTTACGTTTGTCAATTATGTCAATCATCGAGTCGATATACTCATTCATGTTCCGGCACAAAGACGATAAAAAATGGTAACTACAAAAGCAAACAACAAAATACCTAATGTGATTATTAATACATAACTTTTTTTAAAACCGAAGATATGGGCGCAGTTGCGTGCAGCTGGTTGCAGAGGGCAAACAACCCAAAAACTAATAAAATCTCAATTTATTTAATCTTGTACATGCATAGAACTTACTCTCGATTGTACGGGAAGACGTACATCATTGCTCTAGTGCGGCCCATGATAGTTGAAACCTCTTTCATAGTCAATTCAACCCTTTGATGTGCATTTTGAGCAAGAGAATTTGAACTAGCCAGAACAAACTGGCTGTGACATCAATCAACCATCACATCACATAGGTTTCCGTAAAAAAATAAAGTAAAAATGAACAATCATAAACATCTATAATAATGTAAGCATGCATTGTTACGATGCCCATAGATCAAGTTGTGATCCACTAATCCACTCCATGTTGTCCTCTTTGTTTAGGCTGCTCATGAACAAGTTTAGCTTGTCAATAAAAATGGCCGTGGAGACTTCTTTGGATCCAAACACATCCGCATTGAAAGGGATGCGGAAGATTTTTATAGGTACAAATACTTGTGTAGATGAACTTATAAATTCATAGATCTTTCGAATAGAAACAATGCATTCTTGGTCTTCTGTGACCCCCTGAAAGATACATGCTATTATAATTACATTTGACAATATGAAAATTTTAGTTGGGCTTTATATGCATATAATTCAGCAGTCGGTTGGATTTGGAAAGGGTTAAATGACTCTTTACGGAAAGTTGATGGTCAAAAACCGAGTTGGGTGGAGTTGATTGGCCGATCTCCGTCAATGCAATAATTTGTTTTTCTACATACTAATGGGTAAAATGTCAATTAGGTATTGAAAACAATAGTCGCTATTAAAAATGTGTGTGGGGGGGGGATGTTTGACCTCCTCTTTCACTGATCGAGTATAGGTTGTCAACTCTTCATTAGGAGTATCCTCATGAGCGACCACCTCCTGTAGGGAGAGAGTGTGTTTATCTGTATTTGGAAGTCAAATTATGGTAATATAATTATTTCTCTAACCTCTCCTTCCTCCATGGTAGTTTTTGGTGTAAGTTTTTTTTCAATATTTCCATCTTCAACCACCACCATGTTGCGAGGCGACTGCTTCTCGTTCTCCTAGGTAATCAAATGAACGATAATTTATGTTCAGTTAATTTATGAAAATATATCTACACTACAATCATAAAAATACAGTTATTATACCTCATCATCTTGTTGGTTAATGTCACCGATCAACTTTTCGATCCATAGAATATTATATCCAATGACTTCAGATATAAACTCAAATTATTTATGTTCAATAGGCAAAGGTGCCTTCGGGATGATCACAACGTAACTCGCTCCCATCTGATAGGCAAGTCTGTTTCCTTATCCTTTGGAAGAAAGATACCAAATGCAGCGGCGTCCATTTGTCCACTATGGTTCAAAACATATAGGCAGCACTTTTTTTTCTTTTTGATCACAAAATTCACAAAATTTTAACAATGGTTCAAAAGTATAAATTGATAAGATTTTTGAACATCAACTTCTTTCCTTCGCCAAAGCCAGTCATATAGATCTATGTGATTATTAAAATGCAAGTAATGAAATACCTTATGGAATTTAGAAAAATTGGGGGAAAACTTGCAGATACGCGCAACTGCGGTCAGTGGGGAAGTAACCAAATAAATGATATCGTCTGTTTAGCACAGCCGCTCTATTAATTCCAACTGGGGAAAACAAAACCTGTTGCAAATGTGTTGCTGAGAGAGTAGTTGCGCGCAGCCGCTCTAATAGTTCCATCTAGGAAAGATAAAACTAGAAGTGGCCGCTGACCGCAACTACTCTATTAGTTCCATCTGGGAAAAACAAACATAACTAACAACATATATATTCCCACAACTAACAACATCCAAATATATGCTCACAACTAACAACATCAAAATATATGCACACAACTAACAACATCGATGGGAAATCCCAATCCAAAATCAACATCAATAGAAAATCAACCAACAATCCTAAACCAGCATCCTAAATCAACAACTAATAGAGCTTTTTCCAGTTGGAAAGTAACCTAACAACAATTATTTGCACACCACCATTGACCTAATATTTATTACAATCACATACATGCGACAATCAAAAGGGTGTTTTTTTAAATGGATTTATTAATAACAAGCAACTGAACAGGTTAAATTGATATTATCATATTTTGCATAAAATAATATGTGACAAGGTTCATGTTATATAATACCTCGTCAGCGTCACTTGATCCAGACGCTGAAGGAATGAATACCCTGCTGTCTTTATTAGTTGGGTTGGATAATGTAGCCAGGAAATTGCGGGCATCCAAGTGTAGGGGAATATGTTTACCCAATTTTCCAGCCAACAATTGTGTTTGTGCCTAAAAAAAGCAAAAAATCTTTCGTTGAGCTCGATGACCTCCATTGACACATGTTTCTCATATGATGTTTCTTCAAACATTTTTGTGTTTGTGCTCCCACAACGGCTAGATGCATAACGGCTAACATCAATATGTGGGAGGACATTGTTCATCTTCGCCGTTGTAGGACAACCTCTCCAACGACCCCCATGATCCTTGTTACCCGTTGCCTGAATGAGAATATCTTATTTTCCTACTATAGCCAACTCTCCCTTATGCTTCTTATCCAAAAGTTTTTCCATTCAACAAAAAAAATGTGAGTTATTATTAGTATGCATTTCATATGAGAATATAATTAGAGAATGAATCATTTCTTAAATTGGCTCACAATATTGAGAGCTGCCCTTTTAACAAAATCGTTAGTGTAGATTGATAATTTCTTATCCCAATTAGCTTCTAGGAACACCTCTGATCAATCTGGTTTGAAATCCATGCTTTCAACTTCCACATCTGCTTCTTCTACATATCGACCTTGACTCATAAGCTCATCAATTTTATCCCCTTATTTCCTCTTCTCGAGTTCACTAGCAAGTCTGCAATTCCCTCAACTACCATTGTGATGCATGTAGTCCTTACTTGCGGCGCTTACTTTTGCTGCATCACTTTTAGCCTATATGGTCAATGATTAGTAAAATATATTTATGGAATTATTAACATAAATGATGAAATTTTATTTATTGACCTTGAATTCATTTGTCAATCTATGTTTGACAAACAGCTCTCACTTTTTTCTATCCATCCATCTATACGCCATCCATGGATAGATACCTAGTTTTACCTCAACAATTTACTTTCGAGCCATCTTCGCCTTCCAATTCCTCCACTTTTCACCTGCATAAATCATCCATTTTTTTGGAAGTCATTCATTTCATCGAAGGTCATTTTGGTTTGTATATCTCAGCTCATCTATGGTATAAATTTATATATTGTGAAGGATTTTTTTTTGGTGAACATGAAATGATAATGAAGGAATGGAAGACACTTACAAGAATGTCTTCCTAAGCATTTTTCTTTACATGCTCTGGGACAGCTTTCCAATTATGCCATGTCCCAAAGCAGATTCGTCGTCGGAAAGCATAGCTACAATATCCCAACCACCTGCTGCGCAAAACCATGGGTCCAAAGGATTTGTCAAAGAATATTTGTAGGTGCTTGTTTTGCTTTGCTAGTAAGACTGACTTGCACGTGGCTGCACCCCTAGGCTTGCAATACTCTTTAATCTCAAACTTGTCTAAATTCTCACCCTGGTCCTCTTTCAAATTCACTCATTTTTGTTCCTACTCTAATTTTTCTGAGCTAGCAGCTGATTTGGATGCATCCTCCACCATCGCGTTACTAACGTCCTCATTGCCATGTTCTTTACTCGGGGTGACACAATTCTCGTCTACGTTATTAGTATGACTTATGTTCTTGAGAACCAATTTCTTCTTTGCCTTCGCAATTCACTGCAATTGGGCCCTTGTATAAGTAAAAGAAGGGAAGGAATCATAAGTGAAAATGTACAAAATTCCCACAAATGAAGTCAACCAAATAGCACACTTATATGAATGGAAAAAGGTAACACACAAGAACAGAGGAGGATGAAAAAAATGGAGGTAGTGTTGACAATCAATAGGATCTAATATGCCACCCACATAAAAACCAAATCCCACCTCCCTATGCACCTAGCTGAACCAAGAATGCGGACAATATGTAGCATTCACAAACTGAGACACAAAGTGAATAAAGAAAGTATGAAAATGCACCTTGTTATTTAAAATAATAATAATGCACTTTACACAGAAAATCGGTGTATTCCAGCTCCAAAAAGTAGAACTGTGATTCCTAATCTAGTTCTGAAATCTACAATGTTTTACGTATTTGTCCGACATTTCAAGTTACAAGTTGTTTTTTATGTAAAAACTAGTCGACAACTTCTCATGTGGATAACATGTATATGAACACCAAGCTCTACGAACAACAAGCAATATTATAGTTAGCTATTCTAGCTAAATCAAACCGCATACAATACACGCATCATAATCCAAGCAATGAATCCTCATACAAAATGGCTACACTTTTGATAACATAATTATGCACACGTTAAGCGAGCTTCGTACATAGTAATGCAAGTAGTTTAGCATGCTCTAATACAGTCATCCAGAACAAGTAACTGCAAACCACTTTCAAAATTGTTCTGAGTAATTCAACTTACAACACAATGAAGTGCACAGAAAAACACAAAAGGTATGAAAATGAACACAGTAATAAATTACAGTAACATAAAAGGTATGAAAATGAACACGGTAATAAAATGAACAGAGAAAGAAAAGAAAAAATATTTCAGTCTCCCTACAATAGTAAGAAATTAATTGGAATCCACACAATAATTACACCTCCTACTCTCTTTGCCCTCGACCAAACCAAGAAGGCATATTACAGTGGAAGAATTTATATACAAGGGGAAGGAGGCTAAGAAGGGAGAAAATTCTGAAAAAAAATCGAAAAGGAGGTCTGTGAGGGAGGATTTTTTTTAGAAATATGGTAGAAGGAAGTGAAACGGGGGAAGGAGGATAGTAAGGGAGAAAATTCATAAAAATTATGAACAATGTGTGTAACGTCTGCGATGGAGAAGGAGGAAAAATGGGAGAAGTAAAATTTGGAAAAAGCGGGAGGAGAAGGAGTGAAATTGCAGAAAAAGTGAGAGGAAAAGTGAAAATTTGCAAGGGAAGCAGCTAGGACTTCTCGCCCAAGGACTAAATTTGGGAGGAACAAATGTGAGCGAGCCAAAATTGTAGGGGTAAAGTAAATATATTATTCTTTATTCTAGAGGGAAAGTAGATATACAGAATATCACAATTAATTCGTCCAAAATGACTTGGATGGAATCTCTACAATAATTTATATTTTAAATATACAAGAAAAGATAGGCTTGCTCTAATTATAATCATATATACCATATTCAATAAACATTTATAAGATTCAAATTTCACTCACTCCTTATAAAATAGTTATACCATATAATTATGTGATATCTTTGGATTTAGTTTAGTGACTTTTTTATATATAGTATGAGATATTTAAGGTTTTAAATATTATTAAGTTTAAGTTAATAAGTTATATATATAGTATATTATTAATTTAAATATTGTATATTATTCTAGCTTCCGTATTAATATTTAATTGAATAGAATGGCGAAAAAATTAAGAGTTGACCATGAATTAGTACAATTCAAATAAAAATATTTGCTGACTAGGATTTACAGTAATTCAACTAGGGTTAACTCTTTGGTTTAGTATGTCATATATTAGTGTAGGTGCATATGTATGTTGACTATAGTCTGACCAACCGTTAGTTGTATAGTACGATTAAAGTTAATCTAGCGGTGCACTTAGAAAGCCAAACTAATTAAGGGTCGACTAAGAGTTAACTCTTTGGTTTAGTATGTCATATATTAGTGTAGGTGCATATGTACGTTGACTAGTGTTTGACCGACCGTTAGTTGTATAGTACGTTTACAGTCAGTCGAGCGGTGCACATAAAATGCCTAATCAATTAAGGGTCGACTAAGGGTTAACTCTTTGGATATGACTACCGAACTTCTACTGCAGGAATGATAAGCTCTAAAAAAAACTATTGTAGGTAGAATTATGCCACAAGCCCTTATCTATACATTTTTTATTGGTTTGTCTTTCGATAACTTTCATTTCCCTTGCTTTTAACTTCCTAATACTGGATATAACAAAGCATATCTACAAAATCTATGAATGAGCATCTATTGGTCAAATGTAAGTTTTATTTTTAAAATGTTGAAGTTATTGTTTCCTTTACCTTTTTTTATCGTTCAAATTGTTTCAGTGACAAATTAATAGTGGAAAGAGTTGGAGGAATTACCGTTTCTTAGATATTTCAGTTCTGCAGTGAGAGCTTCATTGGGGACTAAGAGGTGATATACATAAATCTATTTTCTTATTACTTGCATTATTGAGATAAGCAACATTTTAAATTTGACCAGATATATTTCCCTATGCAAAAATATCTAAATGAGTGTGAACTTGTAAAACATTTGGCTAGAGATTTCATCTTACACGTCATGCTATGTTGTTTAAGGTAGCATGTATATGATTAGTCTTTTACGGACATGTACAAAGTTCACTTAAGATTACATGTCAATTACTTTTGTGTTACTAATCTCAGATTTTTTTACCACTCTTTCTAAATCTGAACCTGTAACCTATGATGTTCATGAAAAATCTTGTTTGGGGTCTATATGTTTATGACGAGAAATGGTAAAAATGGTATATATCTTGGTTTTATTTTCCACATAAGAGATGAGAATGGTTTTAGTGTGAAATTTCTGCGAAGAGATCGTTGGCCTTCTTTTAATTCTAGCATGTAGTTTGAGATCCAACTAATGACTTTCACAAGGAACTCAGTTTTGCCCTCCTGTAATTTGTGGCCGAATCTTTGTTTGTAACTTTCCCTTAGTTCGTTAACTTATCTTCTCTTTAATTGTTTCACTGACATTTATTTTTAATGGGCCTCAACTGTTTGATTTTTTATTAATAAAGCTGCGTACATGATACCAATTAGTGTGTTTGACCCACTGGAAATGTTGCTGCTAAAGGATATGAGCTAAGAACTGCTACTTGTCACATGGTAATTAAATTTGTTAGTTTCTAGAAAAGTTGGGATGATCTTGATTAATAAAACGTTGTTCATGGCTAGATCCTTATAGTTGGATTGAAGGTTCAGGATGACATTGATCATCAAGCCATGGTTGTGTTTTTAAACCATATTAGGAGAAATTGGATTCCTGAGTATGGGCTGAAGGCCTCACTATGTGAGCCTCACCATGCCATGTTATACCAAAAACTGGGCTAAAGATTGTTATAGCAACTTAGACTGTAAAATTTTTGATAACATACCAAAACTATGGCTCCATTTGATGTTATGTGTTGAATGAAATTGATACAAAATGTGTTAAATGAAGTAGATACAATGTGTTGAATGGAATTGATAAAAAATAAACAATGTCTTGTCAATTCTTTTCCTACCTTCAAAATAGTTTAAGTCGATGTTATTTTTTTTAT
>JAULKJ010303758.1:0-11399 GCA_032355405.1 Rubia balearica | reverse complement strand
CTTGGAAGAAAAACATTCTTAGACACACAAGGAACATCAAAATTATGCATCTCAACATATGTATCATCAGAATTCTCATTCTAAGAAGATTAAACATCCAAGGTTTCAATAGCGTGTAGCACATCATCATAATCAAAATCACTAACCTTAGCTAATGTTGACCCCTTAGCCATTACCTTGGGTTTAGAAGAGGGTCGAAGAAGTTTTAAGTGCTCGTCTCTCCCCACAAACCGCTGCATGTTAGTGACCATAGAATTCATAATAGAAAGATCATTATTGAACTCATGCATGGCATATGAGTCATCAACATTATCATCACAATCAAAGCTCAAAATAATCTTTCTCTCATCACTATCATCAAAAAACTCATCATCATTACTCATGTGAGACTCACCACATTGAACCAATTCATTACACAAAGTTATGACATTGCTAGCAAGAGAAAAAATAAGTGATTCATGCTTAGACTTATAAATTTCAAAACCAACCTAGTCAACATCATCCTCTAGGGTTAATGTACCAAATGAATATCTATTTTGGTCCTTGATATTTTTAAGAATGGTTTCCCCAATAAAATTGGGGTGCAACTCCATCGTGCACTACATCAAGAAAATAGAAGTCCGCATGAAACACTATCTTGCCGACCCTAACCATAACATCCTTAACTATACCTCTAGAGCTAGCTTGGGAATGTTCGGCTAGTTGGACAATCACCCCAGTGTCCCTACGTCCACATATGTCAAGATTCTCATATAGGCTAAATAGGATAACATTAATAGAGACACCTAAGTCAATCATAACATTCTTCACCAATTTTCCTCCTAGAGAAATAGGGATAAAAAACATTCCGGGGTCATCACACTTTTTAGGTATGTTCATATGAGTTAAAGTGGATACTCCCCCTATTTTCAATTGGCCTATTTTTCTAATTGGTTTGTTCCTTCTTTTAGAGAAAGAATTTTTCAAGAATTTAGCATATGAGGGAACTTTTCAATGACATCAAGAATTGGAATGCTAACCTCAACCTTCTCGAAGAGTTGGAAAATTTGAGCTTCGTTGGTTGCCACCTTTGGCCTTCCCCGTAGAGCACTAGGAAACGGTGACAAAGTAACCCTTGCCTCGGTGGTGGAGAGCTCCCCTGAGGGCTCCTCCTCAACTACTATCTCTTCTTCTTTGAGACTAGCCTTGTTGCTTTCCACAAAATTTCCATCCTCGTGCACAACCCCCTTCTCGGCTTCACGTACCTCTTCCCGACTTCTCTATTTCAAGGCACTCACAATGCGTGTATTCACCTTGGGTTGGAACGATTGATTTTTATAGCCTCAAGGTTCTTAATATTTGCAAAGGCTCTTGTCCGAGTTTCTCAATCTCCATTTAATGAACTCTTGAGCAGGCTCATATAAAGTTCTCACACAGGATTGGGTCCCAAACTACCTTGTACAATTAGCCATCTCCTCGAGCAGTGCCATTACATCTTTGGGGGTTTTTTCTATAGAACCATTACATGTCTCATTCACGATGAACATGTCTTCATCGCATAGGCCTTCAAACAAGTAATAGACAAGGTCATCTTCCTTGAATGGATGATTGGGATAACTAGCCAATAGCCGCTTGAACCTCTCCCAGTACTCATACAAGGAATCGTTCACCAGTTGCGAAATATTGGACAATTGCTTCTTTAGACCTGCAGACTTTGAAGTTGGGAAGTATTTATCGAGATATCTCGACTTCATGTCCATTCAGGAAGTGATGCAGCCTGGTGAGAGGTAATATAGCCAATCCCTGGCCACGTCTCGCAACGAAAAAGGAAATGACCTCAAATTGTAGTCCTCTTCCAACACCCTCAATGGTTTCATATTGGTACAAACCAAATGAAACTCGGACAAGTGTTTGTTGGGATCCTCTCTGGCCATCCCATGGAAAGTAAGCAAGTATTGGATCATGCCTCTCTTTAGCTCGCACGTGACATTAGGCGTCAAATTCAGGAAAACTATGCAAAGGGGTTGACTCTCTAAATTTGAAGCCATGAACTCTCTAAGCATCCGATTGTCTTCCGCCATCTCAACTCTTTCTTCAACAAAAATAGCCGATCCTTGTGGAATCTCTCCTCTAGTTCTCCTCATTCTCCTTCTACAAACACCTTTATTTTCCGGTTGATAGTGTAAAATTCCTAAGTTTGTGGTATAGGTATGTACCATAAACAAGAGAAAACACAAGCAAATAGATTACAAACCGGAATAACTATAAAAAAAAGCTCAACACAATAACCAACTAAAGCTAAAAAAATAAAACAACACTAACTACTCTACCAACTAGTAATGCAAGTTAAAAATCAAATCTTTAAACTAGCATCCCAGGCAGTGGCACAACACTCAATGGGTTTGCTAATAAATAACGAGAAATATACTAACCCGCAGAGTCCTTAATAAAGATAAGAATTTATATGTTGCTCCCGTACTCACTACCAACTATAAAAGAGTAGCTAGTGGCAAGTTTGAGGTCTTCTACAAAGATGCTAGGATTCAAAAGTTAACTGCACAAGACTCGTAATCGGGCGTCACTCCAATTGCATGTCGGGAATAACTAGTGCAACAAACATGGTTTGAGGGGGGTTGTCTACAAACTACTGAACATGCAAAGCAAGAAAATAAAATATAGCCAACACTTAGGGATATTTGTGTTACATGACCGGTGTATAATTTTGATCCCATATTCCATCAAATGCATGAAATATAAACCTATCTGAATGTATATGTAACATAGTGTGGTTAATAATCAACGTTTCCCAATGTCTATCACACAAAGTTGCACACATTTATTCTAACACCATCTCCATAATTAGGAAAGTACGTCAAACAGTCCAACCTTTACGCGCACCTCTTTCCCCTAAAGAATTACATCATGGGCCTCCACTATGAACGCTTCTTCCTATGCCTATAGGGGTAAAAGAGTCCACATCTCATGTAACTCTGGGGTTGAAACGACAAAGGTTGCTACACTATAACCCTATTTGCTACAAACTATTATGCATAATCTATCGAGGTTCCTGACCTAGTCAAAATTAGGCATACACTCATGTGGATTCGGTGCTCACGGCTTATGTACCTACACTTACATAGTTGGGACTCGCGATCCCACATATCCTAACTGGACACTCCCAAGGGAAAAACATTAGCGCGATTCATGTTACATACTACAATGATGTATCAAAGAGTAAAATTAACATGTATCATTTCAAGATTGTTAAGAGCTAATCAAACATAATATTCATATACATATAAGATTAATCTAAAATCTCAAAAAAAATCTCTACTAAGTAATAAATACAAATTAGATACCCAAGAAAATAAACTACTCCCTAAGCATTGAACTCAATTTTACCGTTGGATTCTATGCCCTTGGTTAAAAGTAATCATATTAAAAGGCGAGAGAAGGGTTATTCCCTTTCTCTCTTTACTTACTCTAAGAAACTATGAGAATAGAAATTACAACTCATGTTTCTCTTTCAAAATTTTAAACCTAGTAAACATAGGCTCTTTATATAATAAGTAGGAAATGGGACTAAAAGAGGCCCAAAAACTAGTGAAACCCTAGGTTGAGCGGCCGCACGTACCGTGCAATAGCACACAGCCCGCGCGTTACAGCTTATGCAATAGCGCATGGGTTGCCGGCTGGATAGGGTTTCCTAGCCTGCTGAGCGACATGGCAGTACAAATCTTTGCGGACCATCGACTTAAAGGGTGATTTGGTTGTCTGAACTGCACGACCAATGCAGATCTGTGCGGGTTGTGGGCCGTGGGCATAGCATTTCCTTCTTCTATTGGCACAACATGTGAATCCCTGTGGAGCACCGACTGGGTTTTCAATCTTGGTCTTTGAGGTGCATGGGTCGTACAAATGTAAACGGCATGTGCCTATACTTAGCCGCACTAGCTAGCAAAATGGCATAGGTCGTGCAAAAGTACATGACCCCACACCCTTACTTAGTCGCACTACCATATTGGTTGGCACGGACTGTACAAAAGGGAAGTGCCATACCAGTCTTCAAACTTGTCCCGGCTTTAACTCATTTCTCTTTGGTGCATTTCTATCTACTACCACGATTAAGCGCATGGTCTTTTGGTATACTACCATCCTTGCGAATAACCTTCAAATATCTATTACCATTCTTGTGAATGAACTTCTACTCCAAAATGCTTACGAGCAATCTACAATGAACCTCACAAAATAGGACTAGATGCTCGTAAGGACATATCATCCATTACGTCAAAATAAATCTGCAAAATGAGGGATTTAAGAAAGAAAACCAACAAAGGCTATTTAAACTCCTTGTGATGTGAACCTAACTAAACCTAGTAATCAACCATAAAAAAGATACTAATAAGTGTGCTAAATACATTGGTTAACACATGCTTCCAGGTGCAGAACACTACTCTCATGGAATGAACTTCATAAACCCAATAAAACCCTTGCTTCGTTGGAGTTGAATTCCATTATTCAACACCACCTCCCCTTGCCATTGGAATCTAATTCCATTACTTAACACAACTTTTGACGCGTCGGAATTAGGAGCTAACAATTCATCCTTCTCGCAATCATTGGTGGAGGATGAATCAAACTAGTTAAACACTCGCAGTTCATTGGAGTTATATGACATCAACTTGAAGTCATCGTCTTCGGGAAGGTTTAAGCTATTTTACAGCAGATTAGATTCAATAACGACGTTATTCAGTGGGGAGAACTAGGAATAATGAAAGCATTTTCCCATATTTTCTTAGTACACTATTATGATTATTTTTTGAGGTAATATAAATTATTAACTAATTATTTTAAGAATTTGAAATGAGTGATAACAAAATTTTATTTTCTCGCATGTTTCTTATGTTATTGTGATAAATATGTAACTAACTTATTATAATTATCTACTATATTTTTAAGCGTGGCTGACTTATGAACAATGCTTTCATCGTTATATATTTTATTATTTATCATCGTCATTTGCTGATTTCATCCCAAGAAGAACATATGTCCTCCACATGTCAGACTCATAGCAATGCAACCCTATTATAAAGAATTCCACGAGTTTCACCTTTTCCATTTACCAAACAACGTTTCTAACCAATTTCATTCAAGGGTTATCTACGATCCTGAAATCTCAATGCTTTTTTAGAATAGTAACTCTTCTTCATAATCCCTTGGTCTGAATCTATGCTCTGATTTCCATTCGAAGAAGCCCGACCAAAATGGGAAACCAATTACTTCGAAGCCCATGGTAGAGCTAGAGAAAAGTATGATTGCAGTACTCCAAGTTTAAATGGATTACTTCTCTCCAAGGTAAGTTTCTTTTTGACTTGTGGTTGGCATTTAAATTCACCTCTCAGCTGTATTGAATTATAAATCTCATAAGTGTGTGTGTGGCCATTTTCATGTTTTTGCATGATTTATTCTTAGTTTGTATGGTAGCATACAAGGTATTGGATGTTTTGTTTGAGAGAGTTTTCTAGGTTTAAATTGTGCCACCAATCGGGATGCAGTGCCATATTAGGTTCACTTGTATCCACTTTTGTTAAGCCAAAATCTTTTTCAGACCTAACAATGTTAATGATCAGAGGTAAGAAATGAATCCATACATCCCATATTTGATTTTTATGGTTCTATTTTCTTTATGTTGTGAATTTCAATGAAGAAACTGTCATTTGTATATATTGAATATTTACTAGGTGGGATGACATCACATGTGCTTTCTAAAGCTCAAGAGAAATTTTTTTAGTTGGCCCAATAAGACACGAGGATGGAGAGAACTAAAAATTGGAAAAACTCTTTGGAGTCTTATGTTTATAAAGCCCGTAGTAAGGTACATTATCATTTTCCATCAGATTATTACTACACAATACTTTTCTCAAACAAGTTATAATTTATTACCAGGTTAGTTTCTGATTTAGCTATTGAGCTAGGGAGATAAAACATGGGTATCTAAAGAGAGTTATCCTCGAGTGAGAGAAACCTACACTATACATGTCATAGATTCTATGGAAGCTCAATTAGGCCTTGTCAAGGTCTAGGAACTTGTTGTGGATAATGATACAGATACTCAAAAGGTAAAAGATTTTGGTTTGCACGGGTTATTGAAGATTAATGCCCACACGATATCTTGTAGAGTTGTGTGTTTTATAAATGAGAGTTGAGGTAATTAGTTAATCTAATATAGATAATTGT
Source organism: Rubia balearica (assembly GCA_032355405.1). Taxonomy (NCBI): domain Eukaryota; kingdom Viridiplantae; phylum Streptophyta; class Magnoliopsida; order Gentianales; family Rubiaceae; genus Rubia; species Rubia balearica. The sequence goes on along the minus strand of JAULKJ010303758.1, from coordinate 5,183 downwards.
ATATATACGTTTTTTAATGTTATAAATTTCTCACATCTCTGTAGGTTTATGTTTCAGCAACTGTGACGGAGTCTTAGGATTTTTCAATTCTTACACTGATGTTGAAATTGGAGTTGCGATAGCTCGTCTCGGCAATTTTCATGGGTGAGTTATCATTCTTTTTTATGTAACTTTAACTTCAAAGATATATTTAGCCATTGTACTGTTGTAATTTTAGTAGCTAATGATTGATTTAGTGTATTTGATACCTTTGGCTTGTTATTTTTATTAGCTACGAGACTGCTGTCAATAGAATAATCAACCTAGTCTAGTCAACTGTTGCATTAGGTGACAATGAAGGTTGTATGAAGGTGAAATTTCTTGATTTAACCTTTTATTTCAGAACTAATGGAAATGAAATTAGGAGTTTGTACTTCTGCTTGCCTCGCCAAACTTTCAGCGTTTGATGTTTGGTTAAGACTCCCTTGATTCTGTTAAGCTCTCTATGATTATATTAGGTTGTCATCTTCAATATATCATATATCTCCCAACTTTTCCTTCACCTTTCTTTATAACTGGTGAAGTTTGTTTAATTTATGGGGTGCATATTTATTTTCCCAACTTATACTTATCGGGAGGATTATGACTGATGGTATACTATCTTCCATGCTTAAGGGTGATCTAATTGAGAAAATCACCTTGAAATATTCAATTCAAGTAATTATTATGTACTTTATTTCTGAATTTTTGTGGCCTTTGTGTTTCTTTTTAGGCTTTTGCTTTGAACCTCTAGAACCTGTTGTTGCAAGGTGAACCAGATGACGTTGGCATTCTTCCTTCATTGCCAGGTCATCCCATACTTCACATGCCTTCCTTTTCAATTTGAGATCATCATGAACATTTTTCCAGCATTGATGACTCAATTTGGCACCCTCATCATAATGTGCTTCTTCCTCTTTAACCTGAATAACGCGAGCCTCAATCACAATGCTTGACATTGTCATACCTACGGAAAAATAGGGATTAATAACCTAGAGCACATCATACAAATACTATATAAGAAACATACTACATAAATCCTTAACAACTAAAAATGAAGGAATCAAAGACAACCACGCTTTCCCCTAGGTTTTCCTAGCCTTATAGAGTGAGCGGGCAGGGTTTTCACTGTACCAGTGTCATTTTTTAAAACTTCGTGTCAGATTGCATATACAAAATTCCATTAGCGCATAGATGTGCCATTAACACACGTAATGAACAAATACCTATCTTTCTATACCCCCATAGTTTCTAGGAAAGTCTTGTACCACCTGAATTCCCGGAATAACTTGGTAAAAGGTAAACATATTCCCGCTATTCTTCAACCTATGAAATTGGTAAAAAACTGAAGAACAAACTAACAATAAATTTCTTCCCAACCCTACAACATACCTCATTAAAAATCATGATCATAGCCATACCTCTAAAGTGAAGTTGATCCAGAGCAACACCATAAGACTTCAATACATTTACAATGTAATCCAGAACGAGTATGGATAACACATAAACAAATCGTATTCATACACCAAAAAATATCTTGTTGGAGGACTTCATACTCCCTCCCCTGCAGTATTCTTTCTAATTTCACAAAATAATTAAGTCATTTTTTGTCAAAACACTTTGACCCCTCTCAGTCATTGGACTACCTTCTTCTTCCCATGCGTCATACCCTCTGGCATCCCCCTCATCATTAACATTTACATCACTAAGAGAAGCCTCACTTATATACTTAATAACATTAGGGTTGGCAATGACAGCTGAGGACTCAATACGAATAACTACCATGATCCCAAAATGGAAAACGTAGAGATGATAATTTACCTTCAAAAAATGATATCTTCGGCAGAAGTTGAACTGGTATATTAAAATTCTAATAACACCTACCAAAAAAGAAAGAGAGATCGAGACGTCTGAAGTACACTTTCTTTTATAGAGTTACCAGGGAATACAAATTGATAAAGTAGCGTTACTGATACGTGTATTTTTTATGCAATCAATTACTTGTGTTATTTAAAAGTCAGAACTGTTACATGTTAATATAGGAAACAAGTTTTGTAATGAGTACTTTGTATAGCGTTTAATTTACATAGTACTTATTCCCTTATTTTGAGTCATTATTAACCAACTTCTGAGATTTGGGGAATACTAAAAAGTCATTATAAATTTTACACTTTAATGAATTCATACTCAAAACATTTCAAAATCCTTTCAAAATTTAACGACAACATTAAATTCCACATTTTTCATATTGCTTAACCTATTTGATCCACTGAATATTTTCCTATATTATCACTTTGCTTCATGTATCGCATCGTTCAAATATCACTCTATACTTCATCCTACATGACCTCGTGACTGGGGGCTTATGGTATATTTATGACCTACCGAGTCCCAATTACTTAAATTGAGCATGTGTAGCGACCACTTTGTTGAATCATGGCAGTTCACCGAATGCATGAAGAACTGAAACACAACAATGTCACTAATTGGTAAACCGCAAAAAATAGCGGAAGATAGCACTCGTCACATGACATCAAGTTTTTTGTCCATTATCTTCATAACTGAGAGAAACACCTATTATTTTGATTGAGGATTCACCATTTCCCAAAGTTTTTGGATTATCTAGTTCGAAACATCCATTTTGGACCAGAAGGATTAATGTCTCCTCACTTTGTTATGTGCATTGTAAATCAGATATATTTGTTGTATCATGGGATATGATCCTATTGAAGGATAGGCAGATTTGTTACAATAGCCTCTGGGAAGATCTAAGGCCATTTTGGATTCATGAAGGTACGCTCTAACCTCTCCACTACTATTTTTGGATAACCTCTTCTATTTGTTCATGTATACCAAAGTTTATCATTTAGAACTTCCTTCAGCTTCAAATTGAAGGTGAACCTCCTTAAACATCTTGTTTTTTCTTCAGTCACCACAGGACCTCTTCTTTTGTCTTGTTGTGATAATATCTAATTGAAAATGCCTCATATAACTAGAGGCAACTCCTAAATATAGGGAAGATCTAAGAACGTGTTCCAAAAGGTCAGTATGCCCTTCTCAATTTGGGAGCCATACACAAAAGCAAGGCACCATGCTATACTATTGGCGCTAGATAGTACTAAAATGACACAATTCAAACTACTATCTAAAATGCTAATGTTAAGTAATCAGACCTAACACAACTAACCCTCATGATTTTATGATTGATTCCATGCCAATTTGTTCTGACATGAAGTGTTTTCCATCCTCGTGCCAACTTCTTCATCTTTCATTTTTTGTCTTTGATAGGCAGATTAGATTCACTTTCCATTACTACGCTAACCATTTGATCATTTTCTTTGTAGGGGAGTTGTTTAGTCCCCTGCAATTCCTTGCTAATGCTCTCGTTACTGTTTGGAGGACTATCAGGCTCAGCCCCCAGAAGCTTCTTCACCTTGTCTCTTTCTCTTTGAGCTTACTACCTAGTTTGAGTTGTTTTGCTCCCCTTCTTCTTTCTACATTTTAAATTTTCTTCCTCAACATATCCAGAAACTACATAAAATAGATTACTTTCACCCTTTTTTCCAGTGGAAATTGGTCCTCATTGGTGGTTCCTCTTTCTTCCGCTACTAATCTCAACCTTTTGTAGAAGAACTCATCATCTAAATAGCTTTTATTTATGATTAGAATGGGTTTTGATATGCTCCTAGCATCATTTACTTCTATTTTCACGCGTATGATGTAGATTTGGGTGTTTTGTTCCACCATCTCCTAATTGTGTATTCATATTCCTCATATGAACTTTGTTGGGATGTCTAAGTTTGTCTCTATCAATTATTTTCATTTTCCATCAAAATTGTCTTTTCCCTTAGGATCAGCTTTCGTCTTCTTGTTTGCTTCCACTTCTGCTTCAGGTTTTGAGACGAGTGCCCCATTTTGTAATATGCACCTTAAAATTCTTCATGTATTTCACTGATGTCATTATTTTACCACTTTTCTTATTTGGGGCAACTTCTTATCTTTTTTTTTTCATCTTCAATTTTCCTTTGCATTTTTTTATCATTCACACTTTTGCTTCTTTTTCATTTTTCATCTGAGCTCGAAATGATAATAGGTTGGGTGTGTAGTGAGGGCATCTCCAGCAAACGGACTTGATTTGATTTCCTACACATGCATTCTCTCATTTTTACTGTATCTGGTTGCCTGCGCATGCATAATTTTTTTGTCTCATATCTTGAAATTATTCGTCCACAGGTTGAACCTGAGTATTTATAAAGTCAACACCCTGTATGTTCAATAAGTTAGATGGTGATTAGACGTGGAATGCATGTTTTCTTAGAGCATTTAACATCTCCCTTTCAATGCTTTTGTTGGTGGTTAGTTAGTTAGTTTTAGATAGGTTTTGCACAACGGGAGTTAGAACCATCATCTATAGTTTTCTTATGTAACTTCCTTATTTTGCGAGCCAACTACGAACATAATGGGATTTGCCCTTGTGAGTATCTATATTTTTTTGTGAGCTTTAAATTGTAGATTACTCATGAGTGAATGCCATTCAAAAGAGTGGTAGTCGATTGAAGGAAAATTCCAAGATTGGTATAAGAATGAAGGCCATTGAGCTTAAAATGGTAGAATATCGAAGAGCGATGAAGAAGTAAGGAAAAAATTGGGGAAAAATTCAAGGGACACGGACTGTGCAATTTTGCATGGGTCGTGCCATCAACTCCTGCCCAAGGAAAACCCAGACCTTTATAGTAAAAGTACTTGTATAAATAAAAGGTTACCCATGATAACAACCTGATGAGGCAGTATAGTGCCCATCTGCTCCACATTAAATTTTAAAAGGAAATTGAATAAACACCTTGAATTTTAGAAGTAGAATGCATTTAAGCACATTAAAGTGATCAGAGAAAATCAAAGCATATCAAAGTGATGACTCTATTTTTCACATCAAAGAAACCTACCAATGTCTTGTCAATCATGGAGATGGTATCATCGATATCTGTGCGCACCCTATTGTCAGTCCAAATACGGAGCTGCTCAATGCAGTCCCAAAATTGCTCACTACAGTCCCATTTTAAATTGAAATTGTCTAATCTACCTTTATTTGTTGTAACTGAAGTTTGGTCCTCAAACTTCCACTTAATTAAATTTTGGCCCCTCCTTTTTATTTATTCTCAGCCTCA
>JAULKJ010303748.1:0-11400 GCA_032355405.1 Rubia balearica | reverse complement strand
AACTCATTTCAACACTATAAATGCACAATAGATAAAGCATTAAATAGCTGATAAACAAGTCTCAAAACATGGGTTTGGAAGCCCAATCAATTGCTCCCAAGGTTAAATTTAGCTAACACAAATCATACTAACATTCATAGAGAAATTAATTCATAAATAAAGAGAGAAAAGAAAAAGGAAAATAGAGAACTATGGTTTAAGGAGGAGGATTTTCGACCAAGAGAAAGATGAAATTAAGATAAGGTATAAGGGGTATTTATAGTCCACAAAAAGGTGAGAAGAATGGTCAACTTGGGTTCCGGCCATGCAGGGCGCTCGCGAGTGCTAGACGGCCCAGGCGGAGCTGGCGTGGAGGCCGTGTCATCCTGACGGGAACCGTGCGCGCTGTTTGGATCGCTGCCTTCACATTTTTCACTCTGAAGGTGCCTTTTGCCATGGTTTTGGGCGCGCGGGTACGCGGTTGATCGCCGATCTCCGCGTCGGTCGACAAGCCATAGATCTTCAAATCCGGACTTTTCTTCTACCAAATTGTTTTGGCCTTCACTTATAAACCCTTATTTCCTTGTGAATCTTCATTCTTGAATCTTTCATCATGAAAATGACTATAAACGATCTTCCGTAAACACCTTAAACTAGAGACTTAAGATATAAATCCTAAATCATCATCCTAACTTTCTTACCAATGAAGCATTCATTATTCTTACACAAATGCTTAGTCTATTACAAATATGAGTTTCAAATGTACTAAAAAGAGATGAGCACATCGCTCATACAGATACAATTCCATTAGATTCCAAGTATGTTACAAAATGAAGTATTTATATACGAAAACCGAAAATGGTCATCTAAACCCCTTATGATGTAAACCTACCTAAATCTAGAAATCTTCCAACAAAAAAATAACAAAAGAGATGTTAAATACTTCGGAAAATACATACATTTGACGTCTCATCAATTTCAGTACTTAAACAAGAAACTTATAGAAACCCGTAAACTTTAAAATGATTCCCATAATAAACCTTTTGTATTGCACTAAGTTGAACAATGAATTTTAATTAAAAATCATCGTTTCTTAAAAATTTAACATCAAATGAAAGTCTTGAAACTTCACATCAAATTTTTTCTGCAAATTTAGAACTCATCCTTCATCAACTTTGGTCTTCCCTAATTCAAATGATGTGAGAATTTGGAGTCTTGGACCCAAAATATTTCTTCCGTGGCTTCTTTCTTTCTTTCTTTCAATATTTCATTTCAACCTCTTACTTCTTCCCTTTGATTTTTCTCTTTTTGGATCTAGAACTTCGGGAACACTTTTTGTTGGTGAATCCTTGGCATTGTTTGTCACGAAATTTTCTGTTTTGTCTTGATCTTTCATTGAAAGCAGTTGACACACTGTAGCTGAATCCTTATTCAAATAATCCTCAATTGTTCTACGAGTTTCTCTGTCATCTTCACATTTTAACACTAAATTGTAGTATTTTCTGAGCATCTCATGGCGACATGGTATCTTACCTTTCATCTCACTGTTGTTCTCACTATTTTGTGTTGATACACCTCTAAGTACTCTGTTCCATATTCCCCTCTTTGCTATATTTTTCATCTCTTAAGTATATAATCTTCAGATATGGTGATGATGTTGTGCAAGTGGAGCACACAAAGGCTGTGGAAGCACAATAACCCTACCTCTTCAAAGTATGTGCAGGAACACTTCATCTCCACTTTACCATCCCTGAGTCTGTAGCAAACCTTCTCTACCTTTATTTCATTGTTTTCTGGGCTGACTTCATAAACATCTTCATAGACAGTGTTGAATATTTTCTCCACTTTACTCTCCATCGCTAGTTTCCATTCTTTGTCCTGCAATTGGTAGGTTTTTATCATGGAATTCCAGCATCTTTCAAATTCTTCTTCATTTGCACAACCATTCAAAAGTGGCCGAATGCCATTCCAAATTCTTCATCACTCTTTAGTTTACCGTAGTGACTAATTGCATTATGTTTCAAGTTCCACAAACATAGTCTGTGTTTTGTATCTTTGAATTCCTACAAAACAACAATTTCAGCACATGCATCATCAACCAGTTTATTAAAAAGGTCATATACTGCTAATGGAACATCAATCCTAAACGTAGGATGGTCAAGTTGTAGTTTCAAATCCAAGAGAAATTCTACATATGCCAATGATGGTTTCTCAGGTGTCCTAAATCAGGTTGTGCTGATGATTAAGAACGTCAAATTATTGACATCACCAATCACCTAATGATAAGAAAAAATAAATAAATTATAACATCAACTGAATAACCTAACAGGTTAGAGGTTTTTATTGAACCATCAAATCAATAATATAATAGGTTAGACCCAAAACATCAATTGATGGAAGACTTAAAATATCATCACTAATATGTAAAAGGTCAAACACAGAATTTGAAACATCAATCATGAACAAAGCATAGAAATACCTCTTTAATTGCCTTTGACATAGCCAAATCATGGTCAGTGAATATTTTCACTGGTTGTTTTCCACCCATTGATTTTTTGAATACCTCCAGTAGCCATACAAAAGTTTCAGCCTTTTCGTCTCCAATAAAAGCGAACCCAAACATTGCATTGTTCCAGTGATTGTTTATCCCGACAATCGGAGCACAAGTGAGATCATACTTATTTTTCTGATAAGTGGTGTCAAAAATTACAACATCACCATATAGCATGTAATATTCTTTCATCGAGTCCCTCCAAAAGAGCGCAATTAGTTTTCCTGCATCATCCAGCTTAACTCTAAAAAAGTAGTCTTTCTCGGTAACAACAATGTAATAAAGCTCGTCTATAACATTCTGAGCATCCCCATTTCTATAGTATCTATTCTCCACCTGTTCACATAGTTAATGTGATCTTTCATCGTGTGCCCTACATTTTCTTTTCCTTGGGCAGCACATGCTAAATACTTTTTACTTGCTGCTGGTTTGAGACTTGCCTTTTTCATAGCTCGATTGCTCTTGCCTTTTCATTTTAAATTCTTCTTTCACTAAGCTACAGGTACTTCCATTCAGATTATGTGCACTCATGGTTATGCTTAATGAAGTGGTGCTTGATTTCGTTGAACTTTTCATCAATAATCTTGATCCTGATCGTAGCTTTGCATCCTGTTCTTATCACGGGAAACTCCTTTGATTTTCTCTTCTCTTCCCTTCTGGTTGTAGAGTAGGTGTATTTTAGTTCTTGAAATCGAATTTCCTTCACACGAGCATGTGAAATATTTTTCCCTAATTACTCCTTTTATTTTTCCTTCACATGTCAGTTTCAGTAACAGTTAACATTGAGTGCAGAAACATCAAAAACTTTTATTAAAACATCAATCTATATAATAGAAACATCACATAGCAGTATACGAAGGTTAGTTTATAAATCAGGTGCGGAATCATCAAACACTTTTATTAAAACAACAATCCATATAATAGAAACATCACATAGCAGTATATGCATGTCAGTTTCTGAATCAGAATTCCAAGATTCGTTACCCATGCCATCACTAAGCATCTAGTTTTATCATTGAGATTAAGCAAATCACTCATTTTGTTTATAGCATGACACACTAGTTCTTCCAGACAATATTCACTAACAATTCACATCAGATACACAAGAATAAGATACTTTCATTAACACATCAATCTCTATATCCGTAACATCACGTAATAATTTATTCAGGTCACACCATTATACAAATATACAACATATATTATCTATATATACTGGTACACAGCATCAATTGTAAACATCAAAATACTCGCAAGCTTTATGAGCTCAAAGATCACTCGTCATCAAAACATTCGCAAGCAATAGGAGCTGAAACATTCGCAAGCAGATTGAATCAGGTTTTATATGACGATTCCGGTATTTAGAACTTACCTTTAATAGAATTTTGTTCGTTTTCATTGATTTTTTCGCTCACCATAGTAATTTTTCGTTCAGTGTTCAAAAGGCATGTTGATGAATTTTCGGTTTTGCTATCATCTTCTTCGCACATCAATTGATCTTCCAATCTGCAAAATAAATGAAAGTCGCATAAAATGATTGTAGATTGTTCAACAAACCGATTAGATTATGTAGTTTTGAATGCCGAACATAATTGCTTGTTGATCTATGTTGTTCATTCTTTTCTCGATCTTGATCGGAGATGTTGAGGATTAGATTTTCGAAGGTTTTGGAGCGATCGATTAAAGTGGTTGAGATCGGTTGATGCCCCGAAAAAATCTTTGGAAGCGTGTTTTTCGTTGTGCGCCTTCATCAAACGCGTCTTTCTTGCAAGGTTTCCTTCCAATTTTTTAGCTATTTGCAAGTCAGTCCTCCTACTTTTTTGCGCATTTTTAATTTGCACCGAAAATGAAATAGTTACGCTAGGACCCCTGAAAATGGCTTGCCTTTTGTCTTAAATTATTGCAAGTCTCCGGTCTACGGTAAGACAGTCTCACAGGAGACGGACTCAAACTGTACTGATATTTCATTGAGATTTATGATATGAAATTACTCATTCCATTTTCATTTCAAGGCACATACTTTGATTTTGAGTAATTAATTTGAAAAATATTTGATGTTTAATATCTTTCATTAAAAATAATTAAAACTTTTGAAAATTTGATATTTTATAAATATGCTTTATAATGATTTTAACAAAGTATCACACAGTGATATTTAAACTCATACACCAATTTATTTTATGATCAAAATTTGTAAATTTATACTAAATGAATAGTTAAATTAAACTTTGAAAATGTGACATAGAGTAAAAACTTTTTGGCTCCAAAAGTGAAAGAACATTAAACATTAAATTAAACGATATTTGGAAAGTAATTATTTACACGATTACATTTTAGTTGTAAGTACTTTCGTCAAAATTTGACATAAAATTTTACGAAGTTAAAAATGTTCACGTGTCCTACCTAGTAAGCCGTTTTTCTACAATGCTGCCTAAGGTACTCAAAATATTGGCAAAGGCATATGTTGTTTTTAGAGGAAACTTAATTAATATATACTCCATCCTCTAATTTAAATACCAGAATCGCATTTCATCACCACTTTCTCCACTAGTGGGAGTAGGATGAAGACATAGTTTTGGGAGATTTTGGCTGTGGGACGGTGGTGGGGGTTTTGATGAAGTAAGAATTAATGGGACAGATAGAGTATACTTTTTGCAAATAACACTATAAAAATGAAGATGAAGAAGCAAAATTGAATGGTAAAAAAAACAAAGTTTACTACTCCAAGCTAATCACATGTATTTGTTTCATCTCAACCTGTTAGAAAACACCTCCAAGCTAATCACATACTATGACAGTAATTCGATAGCTAAACTCATAAAATAATACGATGTGGCCATTGTTCTAAACACAACCGCTCGGTACAACAGTGCCGTTTGCAGATCCTTGCACATTGGAACATGATGCCTGAGCGGGTTGACTTCCATAAGTAAGGTTAATATCCTGCAGTATAATGTTGCTGCATGGTTCCACACTACTACATGCCATTGATATTGCAACATCTGATGCAGACGTCCCATGGATTTCCTGATACGTCACGCTGCTGATTTTAATTCCAGAGGCCTGAGAGGAATAATCATCAGAAATTGGGCTGTAGTTTTGGTTGATGATAATCGGGTTTTCGGAGTTTACCATCGTTATGTTCTGTTAATCATATATTCTTGTTACCATAAGTTGTTATGTATTTATGGTAGTTCTCTAGAATGATTAGCTGTAGCTGATTTAGTCTTATCTGTACATTAATTTAGACTGACCCTCCTACGTAGTTTGATCCTATCATGTAATCAACCATGTACTAAATATTCATGTATTGTGAGTAGATAAATCAACAACTTTCATCATCAAAATATTTCCTTTACACTTCTAATATGGTATCAGCCTAAACACTGATCCTCTCTTCCTCTTTTCTCAATTAGTTGACCTACCGCTGCCAAACCCATATAATATTCCCACAACTACATAATTCACATTTGCCTACAAAATCCACTTGCTTTATAATTCCCAGAATCCCATTTTCCTATATCATGGCCTTTGATTCTTCTTCTTCGATTGGCTCTACCACTGTTCTAGTAGCTGCCAATTCTGGTTATGAAAATACCAGCTTTAATTTCCCAAATTTGGCAATCCGCCTTGACAGATCAAACCATTCATTATGGCGGAGCACAATCCGGTCAGCTTTGGAGGCCTATGGACTTGATGGTTTTCTTGTCCACGCTGAACCACCTCCAGCCACGATCGAAACTCCAGAGGTGCCGGCAACCGACACCACTGCTGGAAAACCAGCTACTTCCAAACCAAATCCAGAACGAGCGTCCTGGCTTCGCAAAGATCGCCTCGTCTTACTTTGGATCCGATCAACGTTGACAACTCCCATGCTCAGTATTGTCGCACGTGCCAGTACCACGGCGGAAGCATGGCAGATTCTCAGTCGCACTTTCGCCGCTGATTCGGGTGCTCGACAGATGTATCTTCGTCAGCAATTGCAGACGATGACCAAAGGCTCTCTCTCCATTATGGATTACTTCGAAAAGAAACGGATGCTTGTTGATTCCCTCGCCGACAGTTTGTGTATCATCTCCGATGCTGAATTCGTCGGATTTCTGCTTCATGGACTCGGGTCGCAGTACGGTGCCATCCAATCAGCTTTGTCACTCCGATCTGATCCAATCACCTCCGACGAACTTCTGGGGTCCTGCTTCAAGAAGAGGCTCGGCTAAATGAGGACTTGGGCACGCTCCATTCGCCGTCTGCAAACATTGCTCACCACGCCACCGGTCGTTGTCCTCACTCGCCGCCATCTCCGGTGCCTGCTGGTTCTGCTGACATGGCCAAAGTGCAATGTCAAGTCTGTGATAAGTTCGGCCATAATGGTAAAAAATGTTTTAACAGGCTTAACGTGGATGCTTTTCCTCCGACAAACAAAAATGCGCTGGCAAGGCTCCGTAGTACTCGTGGCAACAAATCAGCATTCATGGTGTCAGCTTCTAGCCCTTCTGATCTTGGCGATCCCTGGTATGTTGATTCCGGAGCAACTCATCATGTGACTTCAGACTTGGGCAATCTCACTCTCCAGAATACATACAAAGGTAATGACCAACTCATGGTTGGGGATGGTACCACTCTTCCGATCACTCATTTTGGCAATTCAATTCTTAATGATAAATATGCTTCTAAACCCTTAAACCTTCGTGATATCTTATATGTTCCTAAAATTAAAAAGAGTCTGCCTAGTGTGTCTAAATTTACTCGTCATAACGATGTATTTTTTTAACTTCACTCAGACCATTGTCTTGTTAAAACCTTACAGGGTTAAACTCTTCTAAGAGGAACCGTTGAAAAGGACTTGTAACGCTTCCCATCTTGTTCCAGCCGTCCTTCATCCTTTGTTCGTTCCCCAACTGCATTCCAAACTGAGCGGACCTCCCTGCGAAGTTGGCATCATCGTCTTGCTCACCCACATGAGTCTATTCTTCGTCGCACTATTTCTAGTCATAGTCTTCCCATCTCTTGTACTAAATTGGACAATGTTTGTGGCTCTTGTCAACTTGGAAAGAGCCACCGTTTCCCTTTATCAACTCGTACCAATGTTTCCTCCAAACCATTTGATTTAATCCATACTGATGTTTGGGGTCCTTCCTCTGAACTGTCCACTTCAGGCTGTCGTTACTACCTCAGTTTTATTGACGATTGCACAAAATTCACTTGGCTATAGTTTCTCACTGCCAAATCCCAAGTCCTTCCTACTGTTGAGCCCTTCTCAAACTCATCCAAACCCAGTTTTCCACCACCATTAAAGCCTTTTAGTCTGACTGGGGCGGTGAATACCGCAATGTCTCTACCCTTCTAACATCACTTGGCATTCGCCATCAAGTTTCTTTTCCTCACACTCCCCAGCAAAATGGATCCTTTGAACCTCGAAATCGGATGATCGTTGAGAAAGGTCTTGCACTTCTTGCTCATTCCAGTCTCCCTACCAAATTCTGGGAGCAAGCCTTCCATACTGCAGTTTACCTCATCAACCGTACCATCACACCCACTCTTTCCTACAAATCTCCATACCAGTGTCTCTACGAAAAATCCCCCGACTACAGCTTTCTTCATTCTTTTGGGTGCCTTTGTTATCCATTCCTCCGCCCATACACTGCCAACAAACTTGAATACCTCTCTCTACCTTGTACTTTCATGGGTTACAGCTCCAAACACAAGGGCTACCTATGTCTTCACCTCCCAACTTCTCGCACTTATATCTCTAGGTTCGTGGTCTTTGATGAAACCATCTTCCCATATCCTTCCATGACCACTTCTGATCCAGCACCATCTCCCACCTCGTATGTCGTTCCACTTCATCCTCTGGAACATGCCACTTCCACTCCCGTATTAGCTCCGACTGTACCTCCACTACCACCTCCGCCTCCGCAGTCACCTCCTCCATCTCCGACTGTATCCATCGAATCCTCTCCATCATCATCATCTAGTGATTCATCCTCACCACCAGAGTTTTATTCGTCACCTAGTGATCCATCTCCATATCCTAATGCACCTACCTAGTTTCGTCCAGCTGAGCAATCCACCCACATTATGACCACCCGCTCATCCACTCACTCTCTCAAACCCATAGTCAATCTATCCACTAAATATCCCTTACCCACTGCTCTTACTACCTCTCTTGAGCCAAAACTCTTCCATCAAGCATCCAAAGACCCCAACTGGCAGCATGCTATGCAAAATGAATATGATGCCTTAATGACTAATCGGACATGAGACTTAGTCCCTCGTCCCTCGAATGCTAATGTTGTTGGTTGCAAATGGGTATACAGAATCAAGCAAAAGGCGGATGGTTCCATTGAGCGCTATAAGGCACGTCTTGTTGCTAAAGACGTTCATCAAGAAGTTGGCATCGACTACTTTGACACCTTCAGCCCGGTGGTGAAACCCACCACCATTCGTCTGGTTCCCAGTCTTGCTGTCTCCGCTGGCTGGCATCTTCGACAGGTGGATGTCAACAATGCTTTTCTCCATGGTGATCTATCTGAGACAGTGTATATGGATCAACCTCAAGGTTTTTTTGCCTCAGACAAACCCACTCATGTTTGCATACTTAGGAAGGCTCTCTATGGACTGAAACAGGCTCCCAGAGGCTGGTTTCAGAAGTTGACAACATCTCTTGTTAATCATGGTTTCCGGTCATGTGTCTCTGATCCTTCTCTTTTTGTTAAGAAGTCCGGCACTGATGTTGTATATGTTCTTGTCTATGTGGATGACATGGTCATCACTGGCTCTCATGCCACTTTCATTGATGACTTTGTTCGTCTTCTTCACCGTGACTTTGCCCTCAAAGACCTTAGTTCTCTTCACTATTTTTTTGGGGATTGAGGTATCTCGCAAGGGCTCTACACTCCAGCTCTCTCAGCAGAAGTTCATTTATGACATTCTTGAGCACAGTAACATGTCAGGTGCTCGTCCCATATGATCTCCAGCTGAACCTGGATCACGATTGGTAGCAGCTGGCAAACCTCTACAGGATCCATCTCTTTATCGGAGTATTGTTGGTGCTTTGCAGTATGCGACTATCTCCAGGCCAGAAATCTCATATGCTGTCAACCGGGTATGTCAGTTCATACACTCTCCAACTGAAGATCACTGGTCTGCGGTCAAAAGAATTTTGAGATATCTCAAAGGCACGATATCCTTTGTTTTAGTTCATCAGCAGGCCCGTGACTCCCGCCTTGTTGCCTTTTCAGATGCAGGATGGGCCTCTGTAGTAGTTGTTCTTGTAGCATTAAGACAAACATGAGGAATGAACTCGATGTCGAGCATTTTCATCAATTTATGCTGGGCCTCGATGACACATTTTGCACTCTCCACTCCATAAATATGGGGCAAGAACCACTGCCATCTCTCAACAAAGTTTATGCATTGGTCGTTCAGGAAGAACGTCATAAGACACTAATGACCAAACGTGACACCAAATATAATGGTATGGCATTCGTGGCTCAGGCTAAACCCAATTTTTTGCCACGTCCATTAGCTCTGGAAGTGCCAAAAAAGCTCACCACTGGACGCCTCTCGTGCACTCATTGTGGTAAGCCTTGACATGACATCTCTCGTTGCTAGAAGATTCATGGCGTTCCAGAAGGCTTTGTTCATCGCTCGACCATTCGTGGCACCTCTGGTGCTGGTCGCGGCTGTGGTACTACAAGTGGCAGTGTCACACTCTCGGTCCAGCAGCCCCTCTCTTCTGTGGCGTCCGACGTCATTTCTATCCCGGAGTCTGCAGCTCGTGGTTCGAGCTATCTTGCAAATGTACAACTCCATGAACACTCCTTCCGCGGATGCTACTGGTAAGCAGTCACTATGAATTTTAGACACTGGTGCCTCTTTTCATATGATGGTTGCTTCGTGATATTGTTGCTATTGCTCTTGTTCCAATTAAGCTTCAGGAAAATCATGCTGTTATAGCTGTTCAGGAGGGTTCTTTGGTCTTCTATTAGAATCATGGACCCTATCATAAAACCAATTGGTACTATGTAGGGGAGAAGTCATGATCTTATATATTGAGTTATATTACTGTAACCACCAATGTGGGATTCCAACTCTAACACATTTCCTCAAGTGCAGCGGCATGACATCATCGTGTAAACGTGAATAGAAAGGGGTAATGGGCCAACCTTGTGCTCTGATACCATATTAGAATCATGAGCCCCTATCATAAAATCAATTGGTATGATGTAGGAGGAAGTCATGATCTTATATATTGAGCTATATTACTGTCAACCACCAATGTGAGACTCTAACTCTAACATCTTCTCTCAGTTTTCTAGAATTGATCATGTTCTATATCTGCCGACTTTGGAATGCAAACTTCTCTCCTTTGCTAGGTTGCTTCTAGATTCCCGGTGTTTCACTTTCTTAACAGATAAGTTATGTGTACTTCAGGGAAGTGATACGAAGACATTGATTAGTGTGGGTGAGCAGCGTCATGGTGTTTACTGGTTGCAGCATTTCTCGGTGGCCGCCTAGGCATGTCACACACTTAAGTCCATAAAAGGTTGGAGCATAAAAGGCTGGAGCATCTTTCATTTTGATTTTTAGCATATTTACCTGTTTCTTGTGTAACTGTGCGAAGTACTACTCCTGTGACATTTGTTTTCATTCGAAACAAACAAGAGTTATTTTTCCGTTGAGTTCTAATAAAGCCAAAAACTTATTTGAGCTTGTTCATTGTGATATTTGGGGTATGTACAGAATTCCTGCTTCATGTGGTGCTAAATACTTTGTTACAATTGTTGATGATTACTCTCGCGCAACTTGGGTTTATTTAATTATGTCCAAGTCCGAGGTTCCGAGGCTGGTTATAAATTTTTACGCAC
>JAULKJ010303737.1:0-11401 GCA_032355405.1 Rubia balearica | reverse complement strand
TTTCTTGTTTTCGGTATCTGGGCATCAAGAGCACATGGTGCTCGTTCAACATGACCAATGCGTTATTGTCAATAGCTGCTTCTTCTCTCTCTTCTACGTTGCTCTTCTGCAAGTGTTGCAATTGAAGTTAAGTTGTCTTAGCTCCATATATCTTATGTAAACATATTGCTAGAATGTTTAAAAAGATGGCATGCCTCTCTTATCCGTTCTCATACTTGTAGTAGACAATGGCCTAACATTTGTGTACATTTTGAGTAGTTGCTCTATTCTATCTTCATTAATGTATTTTATGTTTTTATATTAACAACACTATATCTAGCCTTGTTTTAGGCAGACTACACTTTAGA
Organism: Rubia balearica; assembly: GCA_032355405.1. Lineage (NCBI taxonomy): Eukaryota > Viridiplantae > Streptophyta > Magnoliopsida > Gentianales > Rubiaceae > Rubia > Rubia balearica. Next base: position 11,054 of record JAULKJ010303737.1, on the reverse strand, counting down.
TCATGGTTTATTGTGCAATTATTGTCAATTTCAATTTGTTAGTTTTTTATATAAAATATGTGCTAATAAATTTAGAGACCTACTCCCTCCGTCCCACAAGAAATGACCGATATTGTCTTGGCCCAAATATTTAGGAATTGTGGTGTCCCACATGTTTGGAAGGGTAGGATTAATTGATGAATTTGGAGAAAAATTTGGGCAATCTTGGGCCTTTAAATTTTGCTAGATTTGGTAAAAGATAAAACATGCCATTACTGGTGGGACAGACGAAAATAGAAAGTATGTCATTACTCGTGGGACGTAGGGAGTATTGTGCAATTTTCATTTTTTCTTTCATTTCCTTTCCTCTTCCAATCTGAATCTGCAATCTTCGCTTTGCCGCTACGATTCTTTTTCTTCCGTCGGGCGGAGTTAGGGTTTTGGCGTCACCGACAACTGTTAATTGCAGCTATGTCGCGATTAAACCTCATCGTCGTAGCTAGGGTTTCAGCGCCAACAATTCTTCTTCCGCAGCCGCTACAAATCTGCAACCGCTTCTAATTAGAAACCACCACTATGCAACCTGTCTGCCAGTGCAATTCTTCTTCTTCTGCAACGAGAACAGTTGGAGATGGCAAACGGTGAACAATTGCTATGGTGGTACGCGATGGTGAGATCGACGTTTTACTCGCAGTGAGATCGTTGATCGGTAGTGAGATTGTTGCGGTTGGAGACATCGATGCTTCTGGTTCCATGAGCTTGACTCTAGAATCGTTCTGCAATTAATGTTTCTGCTTGGAGACGGCACACGAAGAACGGTTGTTGCAATTTTCTGTCAGGTGCGTGAGATCCATGCGCGTCATTAAAGAAGAAAACTCGTGCATGCAAACATGGACAGTGACTGAGCTTCTGCTCGTGAGAGGTGAGGTTTAATTTCGTGTTTTAATTTTTTCAAATACATGTTGAGCTTTATTATTATTTGACTGAGAGAATGCTCTGTAATTGTTCTTTGGTGTAGCGGTTAGTACTTTGGCCTTTGAGATTAGTGGCCTAGGTTCGTAATCCCACCAGGAACTTTTTTTTTGAAGAATTTATGTTTTTGGGGGTACTGTAACTTTTTGGTTGATGTTTGCAGTTTTTTTTTCTCATGTTGATGTTTTTCATCATGCAGGTGAGGTTTATTTGATATGAGTCAATGTTTTGTAGTTTTTAGGGTGATATGGATTGACGCGTGTAGTTTTTAAATTTTTTTCTCATGTTAATGTTTTTCATTTTTCAGCTGAGGTTTAGATGATAGGAATTGGTATTTTTTATAGTGTCTTTTTTCTCATATTGACGTTTTTTATTTTCTGGATGAGATTTAGGTGTTGAGAGTTGATTTTTGTAGTTTTTGGGTGATACAAGTTGATATTTGTATTTTTTTAAAAAAAATTGTTGATGTTTGATGATTTTTAGAGTGAAGAATTTATAATCTTGAGGTACCGTATCTTTTTGGTTGATATTTTTAGTTTTTTTTCCTCTCATGTTGATATTTTTTATTTTTCGCGTGAATTTTATTTGATATGAGTGGATGTTTTGTAGTTTTTTTTGGGTTTCTTGAGTTGATAGTTTTAGTTTTTTTCCCTTTCATGTTGATGTTTTTCATTTTCTATGTGAGATTTCGGTGATATGAGTTGATGTTTGTAATTTTTTTGGTGATATGGGTTGATTTTTGTATTTTTTTCTTATGTTGATGTTTGTCATTTTCCGGGTGAGTTTTAGGTGATTGGAATTGATGTTTTTGTTTTTTGGTGTAGAGATTGATGTTTGTATTGTTTTTTATTTTTTTGATAAATCATGTTTTTATTGAAGTTTTTATGAATTTTTTCCAGTTTATGATTTTCGATTGATGTTTTGTTAGTTGTAATCAATTTTTTTAAAAAAAATCAATTAAAAAAATTGTTAGTTGCTGCAAATTTTTAATCGACGTTTAATGTTTTCAGTTCGATGATCATATTGGTTTTTTGCATTTTTGAATATTTTTAAAATATTTTATTGATTTTTTTGCAGATTGCAGTTGGAGGGAAAATGATGAAAAAAATGAAAGAAAAGTCCCTGAAAAAAAATATTAGAGATAGGTCCCTGAAAAAAATTAGAGATAGATGTTTGGAAATTATTAGAGATTGGTCCCTAGAGTTAGAATAGAGTTAGAATAACATAAAGGTCCCTATCGAAAGTTTAAACTATCTAACAGGAGACCATCTCCTAATACACAACTTCATAATGATTTGATAAATAACTTATTTACTACTCTAAATATTCGCATAGAGCTTATTTCAGTAACCAGATCGATAGTGAATTTGGCATAAGAAGGTATGAGAAAAGATTATTCTGTTACGAACAATTAGATATGGTGTAAATGAATGTTTAATAAAGATGCATATCAAGGTGAGAATTAAGAAAAGTGAACTCCCACTTAGCTTGTATGCACCTGAGCACTGTAAATAGGATACGATCCTTTGTATTTTGAGAACTTAAGAAAGTAGTATACATTCCAATCTAATTCTTCTCTCCTCATTTGCACTCATATTGTTCATATTTGTAATTCTTAATATCTCCATTATATATCACAAATCCTATACCTATATTTCGTTAAAATTTGTGATAAACAAATATTTTATAACATGTTATCAACACGTTACTCTGCCTGAGTGTGATTTAATATCTTTATTTTTATAAATCAATATTGGAGTTTGTATGAGAATATGAAAATAGTTCTCATTTGGTAAGTACAGTGAAACTTATTTGAATATGGTTATTTCTGCAAAACTAAATTTAATCGCCCTTGATGCCATAAAAATAAACTTATATTGAGGTAATGGATTGTTAATTTCATCCGGAGACAAATGACCTTAGAGATGCCATCAAGAAAAAAGGGTAGTAAAACCAAAAGACGTGTCCTACTAGTCCTACTCCATTTCCTGAAGTAAATGTAAATGCACTAGATTTTAAAAGTACCTACTTCCTCAAAAAGAGGGAGAACAAATTTTGAGACTGTAATTTTCCAAAATTTCTTCCTCTTCACCAATAGAGGAAGATAAAATTTGAGATTGGGGTCATCTAAAGGTCTTATTCTTCCTATAAGAGGGAGAATAAAATTTTGAAATAACGGCCTTTTGGAAACCCTACTCTCTCTTAAAATAGGGAAAGAATAAATAAAATGACATAAAGGGTAACTGGTCAGTGGTGAGTGTTGTTTTACTCGTCAAAAGCAGAGTCGATCCCACGAGGAGCAAAAGCAATAATTCTAATTTTTCTTCCGAAAAATTTTGAAAACTTTTTTGGTGATTCCACCACGCCTTATCTTCAAGAATAATTTCTAACACTAAAATTGCAAATGATGAATCTAAAAAGTGAGAATAAATATATATATAAGAATGATACCGGCTAAGAATAACTCATGCTAGTTACTATCGATCATAAGCGCAATGATGAATCAATACTTACACATCTATCGGTTATAGGAAAGTAGGTACACTTAACCTCCCAAATTCTTTCTACCTTGTCGACAATTGACCAATTATAATTAACCAATTGTTTCCCTTACCAAAATACCCTCGGAAAGTATTTGCTGAATCAGATACACATTTTGATAGCATTAAGAAATAAAAGAACCCAATATAGCATTTACCAACGTAAAAGAAAATAGTAATGCTCGCTTAGTTGTTCCCCATCTTACTATTACAGTTTTAGTTAATTAGCTGTTTTTCACAAGAACTCGCTACTTACTAACTTTTTCCAACGATTATGCATTGGTGGAATTAGACAACATTATCCTAATAATATTCAAGTTAGCCAGACTTAAACAGATTAAGAATAAAGTAAACCAAGAACAATCGAGAACACACAAGAATCAATTATAAAATAATTAGGCCCCACGATTCATAAACTAATGGTCATTATTCCATGCCAATATATAAATTAGCTACTCATAATAATTACTAAACAAATAAATAATATAAAAACATAACATAACAAAATAATAAAATAATACTAGATGTGTAATAAATAATAAAATAAGAGTAGGTTTCTTGACAGACGGTCTGTCTATAAGCTAATGGATAGACCAGAGACTAATTTGCAATTTCAGTAAATTAATCAAACCCTTCTTCCCCAAACTCTAACCCTCTACAAATTTCTCCATTCTCCATTCTTCTTCTTTCAATCTCCCTCATTTCCAAACCCCAATCTCTATTCTCTGCAAATTTAACTTCTCTCCATTCTTATTCCCGGCCAAATCCATTTATTTCCTGATGAGCTCTTCAAACGACCGATTGCTCTCCGGCGTAATTTACGATGAGCTTTTCGCTCTGCAACATGATCTACATCAACGAATTTCAATTTTAAACGAATGAAACTTAGTTTCAAGAGGATGAAAGTTTGTCTAATAGTGTCCAATATATGAATTTTTCACATTTGAATGAGTTTATGTTGTTAAATTACCTTCAATGTAGATGAAATTGTTGTTGAAACTTCTACTGCTATGAATTCTGCTACTATGAACATGTAAAAACATGTGGCAAATATTCGAAAAACAAACTATATGCTGCTAAAATTTTTCGTATATACTATGCTCTTGTTAACTTACAATACGTATTGTTTGTATTAAAACATGCACCTGTTTAAAAAAATATGAATATGAATAATGAAACTTTTCTAGAAGATCATGTAAATGTTAAGTTAAAATTTGACAGTTACTGATTACTTTAGAACATGTATTGTTTAAACAAAATCACGCACTTGATTTAAAAATGTCAATTCCTTTTTATAATTAGCAAAACTTTGGTAGTGCATAAGTTTCCTTAAGAATCATTTCTGTTTTGTTAAAACATGCATAAGTTAGATTACGACTAATATTTATTTTAGTATACTACAGAAAAGAGATTGCATAATTTTTTAATTATTTTTATAAAAAAATTCATATGCTCTTCATTTGATTCCTTACAATGTGTACTAATTATGGAAGGAAATTTTCCTGATTTCAATTAAATAGATGCACTAAAAGTTTTGTCGGCATGAAAACACACATGTAAAAGCATTGCATACATTGTATAAAAATCATGCAAATGTTGGTTTCATACACGAGAAGAACTCTCAACACTTAAACAAAGGGAAAGATAGGGGATAAATCCTACAAGTGCTCATAACAAAAATCTTCTATTATGAAATTTACAATTACAACAGTGTTCCGATCTAGATTAACTAACAATCTCTAATACAATGAATCAATTATTAATCTTCAAAGGTGGATTATTTTTGAATTCCCTGAGTTTAGTGTCAGCTTCATCTAAATTAAACTCGTACCGAAATGTCTTGTGGAGTCCAATATTCAATATTTTCTGATTCTATACTACTTCAAATTTAGATCCATTCCTGCAAAAAAGGCCATACACATTGAATATTAACAGTTGCATCATATAAGCAAACAAGTACAATTTGTAATTTAAAATAAACAATAATCAACAATGAAAATAAAACTCAAAACACAATAAAACTAACAAGTACATATTGGATACTAACATATGCAATATATAAGTAAACATGTGCAGTTCCCAATTCAAAAAGAACAATCAACAATAATTTGTTAATATAAAAAAGTCAAACAACACAATTAACAAGTACACACTGGATACTAACAAATGCAACATATAAGTAAAAAAATGCAACTCATTATTCAAAACGTACAATTAACAACAAATGAAAACAAAAAGTCATACACATTACAACTAATAAGTACACATTGAATACTAACAGGTGCAACATTAAATTAAAAAATGCATCTCGGAATTCAAAACGAACAATCAGCAAAAAAAAGAAGAAAAAAGGTCATTCACAGTACAACTAATAGGTACACGTTGGATAATAACAGCTGCAACATATAAGCAAACAAATGAACCTTGTAGTTCCAGACGAACAATGAACAGGTTTTTTGTAGGAACAAGAGGACAATTCAAAATCTACATATAGAAAAACACAGAAATCAACTCAAAACACAGGAAAAACGATGCATAATGCTAAAAAAAAAGAACATACTAAATATGAACAATAGAACAAAAATTGAGCAATAATACAATCGAAAAAAATATAGAGACATACGAAATACCTTGCCGATGAACAACCGGCGAAGAAAAATACCAGTGGCGACGCCGGAGAAGCAAGCGGTGACGGAAATAGGTGGAGAAGCGGTTGGGGAAACGAGTGGATATGCTGCACATCAATTGCGGATAAAACTTCCAATCAACATCAAAATTTTGAGCGGATTACGAGTGAAAAATGAACGCAAAGAAAAGTGAAATAAAAGCGAAAAACAAATCTGTATAGAAGCGGAGAAGAGACGGGTGTGGAGAGAAGAATTGGATAATGATAGAGGAAGAAGGAGAGAGGCGAAGAGGATAATAATCTGATTACGAAGGAAGATAATTGTAAATATTCTTCTTTCCCTAATTAGGAATTAAATTTTTCATTAATTACATAGTGAACTCCATTTTACAAAATATTCCTTTCCTGAGACTTTCTCATAAAATAATACAAGTGTTAAACAATAAAATAATGCTAGATGTGTAAGGAGTAACTAAATTTGATAAACCAGGAAACCAACAAGAGTCAAAAGATTTTAATAACATCTCTCTAACCTCTCTCTTCTGAAATTCTCTCTTAAAAACAGATCTCTGTAACGGCTCTCTGTACTTCATCTTCTCAGACCAAAACAATACCTATTTGCACTCACAAATCTGCCCTTGACTTAACACACCCCATTTCCTGCCGCCATGGAGGTTCTTACGCCAAAAACTCTCTCCCAAGCCCTGAAATCCAAAAATCACCAATAGCCTTCCATCAATACCGAACCTCACCCCTTCTACTCAACATAAAAGAGAACTTTCAGTTCTGTGTTTGCCAGACCAAATCAAAGTTTTAGCAGGCTATTACCCAAACATCTGATAGGAAATTTCTCTAAAGGCTGACCAACGATGGACAAGATTGAAGCGGGTTTAAAGACAATCAGATTCACCGACAACTATCAAATTGGGGCAATCGATCACAAGAATATCCTACTTCGATTTCAACAGAAGAAAGACCATCAAAGATGTTGGATAAGTGTTGTGTGGCCGTTCAATGGAACTTCGATGAGGGTGCTTAAATGGACTGCCGATTTCAAACCAGGAACGGAGTCATCAATCGTCCTAGTGTGGATCACAATACAAAATGTCTCACTCTACTACTATAACATTCCGTCGATCGAGGCAATCAGCAATCAAGTTGGGGTCTACATCAAAAAGGATTTGGCGACGGAAAGATTAACAAGGCCTTCCGCCATGAAAATGTATGTTCGGGTCGACTTGCAGAGCCATCTACCTCAATCTATAAGGTTAGGTTCAATTCTAGAAAATGATAAATGTGCTATAGAATATGAGAACCTACCTATTTACTGTGGCCACTGCAAGAAAATCGGTCATCAAATATCCATCTGTAGAATTGCAAACCCTGCTTTGGCATAAAAAACTCAACCCACGACTAGGAACCATCAGAAGGATGGCATAAATGTTGCTGGAGTTTGGAAACCTTTGCCGCATTCCCCTAAACACTCCTCACATAAGCAAATGGATTATGAGACTCAGTTGCTAGGACAACCAGTGTTAAATAAAAATGAAGATAATCACCATGGAAAAACCATATCTAGTAACTCAGGCACTACTGTTACTCCAATTGGAAGCTCCATAAGCCACAGAAGGGATAAGGAGAAGAGCATTGGAGTAACTGATATAGACATGATAAGATTTAACATGGCATTGGTTGATAATTCAGTGGACACACTTAAGGGAAGGGAAAAAGAACAGGAGACATATACACCAGCAGTTTCAAAAGAGACATCAAGTGCTTCCAGAGCAAAAGAAGACTTATCAGGTATTATTCTACTCTCCCCAGCTAATGATCAAGATTTTAACAATTTGCAAATTTCTTCCCTCAGGTCGAGCCCGTAGCAAGGAAATAGATTTTTGGTTTTTCTAGAAGGAGACAAAACGGATGAGGAACTAATGTATATTGGTTACTCAAGTTCTAGAGAGCTCCGGATGAATGAGGTATGTTTAATACCTACAAAGGGGAGTGGTTAATCTCTTGTGTCTATAAAACTGAATTTTGAATCAGGAGGATCTAGAAAGACAACTCTTTTTAACAGGTTAAATAGTATGAACTTGAGATCCTCTTCAAAGAGTAAAAAACCAGTTTTTCATGATTAATACAAACCTTAACATTAGATGCCTGGTATAGAACATTAGAGGTCTAGATACATCCTTAGATAGACTGAAAAGACTAATTAACATTCATAAAATAAAACTCCTTTACATTTTAGAACCGAAACATAGTCATGATCAGATAAATAGCAATAGAATTAGGCTAAAATTTGATCACTGTTACAACTCAACTGTTAATAACATATGGTTATTGTGAATGGATAACATCAATTTAAATGTAACTTATGTAAAGGAACAATACACCTCAGCCAAGCTGAGTAATAGCCTGTTTGCTGAAGAAATGAACATTAGTTTCATACATGCCTCAACTAACCTGAAGGATAGGAAAAAACTATGGGATGATAAGGATATAATTTTGGGGCAGAACAAGATTTTAATAGGAGACTTCAATGCTATGAAATTTGTGGATGAATATAAGGACCCAAAAAAACCCAAATAGGGAAAGTATAGAGGATTTCTCAGGTTTCATTATCAGAATTCAACTAGATCATATTCATACTGTAGGTAACTCATTTACCTGGACTAATGGCAGGAAACCCCCAACAATTGAGAGGCTAGATAGGGCACTAGCAAACCAGAAATAGACTGAATGATTTCCTAATAGTTCAATACATACTTTAAACAAAAATACTTTAGATTATTTCCCTTTGCTATTAACCATAGGTACAAAATTACCATCTTCACCTAAACCCTTCAGATTCCTTGACGTGTGGCTGACTAGACCAGAATTAAGACAGGTTGTTGAGTTTAGTTGGGACTCACCAACCTAAGAAAAGGGAATGAGAAGGCTTTTTCACAAACTCAAGAGATTAAAACAAGAACTTAAGAAATAGAACAAAGAGGTTTTCGGTGACATTAATGAAAATATAAAAAAAAGTGGAGGAATCACTTAGGATACAGGAAATAGTATATGAGATTAGCAACTCCATGGAGGATTTCATAGAACTAAAACACAAAAATGCTATTTTGTTAAAAGCCCTAAGGGAGGAAAAACTTTTCTGGTAGCAAAAGGATAAAACCAAATGGATAAAAGAAGGAGATGCAAACACAAAAAAATTTCATGCATCGGTTAAACAGAGGAGACTAAGACAAAATATTTCAAAAATTAAATCAACTGAGGAGATTGGATAGATAACCCACCGGATATTGAAAATGAGGCCATTTCTTTTTTCAATCACTTATTAACCGAGGAACCGGAACAAGACCAGGATCTTTTTAAATCACACTTCATCAATCAGATTCCTAGGGTAATTATTGAAGAGGAGAACAAGACCTTACTTAGAAAACCTACTTTGGAGGAAATAAAAGCCATAGTTTTCTCTTTGAATCCAAATGGATTTCCGGGTCTAGATGAGTTTTCTCCTAGATTTTCAAGCATTTTTGGGACATTGTAGGAATGGACATTTGCATTGCAGCTGAGGATTTTATGAGAGGAAAGGCAATCCCCCGGGTATAGCTAGCTTCTGGATAGTTTTGATCCTAAAAAAAGGAAATCCCGATAACATTTGCAGACTTTAGACCTATTAGTCTTTCTAACTTCATTAACAAAATATTTTCTAAAGTGATTATTAATAGGATGACTGAAATCCTACCTAAAATCATCTCTAAAAACCAATCTGCTTTCATGAAGGGGAAAGAGATGGCAGATAGCATAATACATTTAAAGGAGATGGCTGTTTTTCTAAATAACAAACATAAGTACCCAAACTGTAATATAAAGCTAGACCTAGCTAAGGCCTTTGATAGGGTTAGATGGAAATTTTTAGAGGATATCTTATTGAAATTCGGTTTCCATGCTAAGTTGATTAGGATTATAAGATCTAATTTATCATCAGCTTGGTTTTCTAGTTTAATAATTGGAAAGGCAGCTGAATTTTTCCAAACATCAAGAGGTATAAGGCAAGGTGACCCCCTATCTCCCATTCTCTTTAACATTTTTTCTGAAGATTTTTCAAGAAGCATCAAATTCTGCATATCTCATCATAAATTGAGTCAGTTTGTTTTACCAAGAGATGCTGCATCTACCTCTCATTTGAGCTATGCAGATGACACGGTAATATTTTTCCAGGCAACGCCCCTCACTCTTACTAGATTAAAGGCTTTTCCACAAGTTTTTGAGACAACAAGTGGTCAAAAAATTAACTATAGTAAGAATAATTTCTTGGTCAGCAGATATGCCTCTCAGACCCAAATCAAAATGATCAAACACAGATTAGGAATGAGTAAATGATCAATGCCTTGTACTTACTTGGGATGCCCCATTTTATTAGGTTGGCCAAATGTTACCTACTTCCATTCCTTAATCCAAAAATATGATGCACTGCTTGATAATTGGAAAAATAGATGGCTGAATGCCACAGGGAAACTGGTTTTGATAAAAAAAGTGTCATGTTTTCTATTCCTCAGCACTTGTGGGCTGTACTAAAACTGCCAAATATAGTCACTACCCAGTTAAAAAGAAAAATCTCGGCATTCTTATGGAGAGACAACGAAAATGGAAATAAAAAGGTGTGGAAGAGCTTAAAAAATGTTTCTTTTCCTACATATAAAAATGGATTAGGATATAGAAACTTTAAGAATATCATTGATACTTTTTCACTAAAAATGTGGTGGAAATTCCAGTTAGGAATAACTCCCGGATGATAAGACGTCAAATGCATGTATTTTCCAAACTATTTAACATCTCTTTTGTTATCTTTTGTTGGAATATTGCTAGATTTAGGTAGGTTTACATCATAAGGGGGTTTAGATAACTATTTTTGGTTTTTGTATCTAAATACTTCA
>JAULKJ010303728.1:0-11402 GCA_032355405.1 Rubia balearica | reverse complement strand
ATTGAATTGGAGTCTATTTTTTCAAATTTCATTTCTAAAATTAATTTCAATTTGTAAAATTTATTTTATGAACCATAACTAAAAAGAACCATATACAAATTTTTAAAGAATGTAATTTTAACTTTTTTTTAAAAAAATAATTTCAAATTTTAACAAATATTGGAATTTTTAAAGAAAATTTTCAAAAAATTCAAAAAATTTCATATTTTTTTAAAATTCAAATTATTTGGTCAGGACACATGGCCGAATAAGAGCGCGCTACGTGTCCATGCAATTTTTTAAAAAAATAAGTGGGCTGCATGTGGCCCCGTGGTTCAACCAGAAGGTGCCACGTGGCACATGCATGCAGAGTAGCGCGGGGCAGGGCCATGTGACCTCTGCCATTTTGGCATAATTGTGGTGGTTTTCATTTTAGAGTTCTCATTTGGGGCGGTATCATTTGATAACCTAGGTCCGCAGTTGAAATTGATTTCAACCACTTTCAATCCTCCATTGTGGGGATAACTGTCCTCATTCGATCCCAATTTTTAATTCAGGTCACTCCAACACCTCCATTGCACATGCTCTTAATCCTATTCTCTTCCTCCATTTACTTTATGATTTCGTTACTCCCTCTATTTTTAATATTTGTTCAGGTAAAGTTTTGAGAAAAATCATCTTTTCATAAACTTATGGAAATACGGGATTTAATTAGAATAATAAATGGTAAGAGGTCTTAGTTGCAATGTTAAAATTTTACTATGCAAAGTGTAGTAGTTATAGAGTTTATAACCTGATTCATGCAATCCAAAAAATTATCTTCATTTTTTTCTTCTATTTTACACTTTAAACCTTAGTCTTTCCATGACTTATGGAAATACCGTCTTTCAAGAGACAAACTCATTTTTTAAAGCTACAATACTCCCTCCTTTCCACTACTTTTGGTTAATTTGCTTTTTAGCGGTTTTCAATAATCATTTTAACGATCAATATCCCTAGCTACGTTTATCAATTCAACATAAAAACTTAATATTTAGAAAATAGTTGTTAAGATTAATCTAACAGTACCTCATATCATATATATGTAAACTTATATTAAGGGTCAAAGTTTAATAAATTTGACTTTAAAAAAAGTAAGGGGTCAATAGTTGTGGGACGAGGATTAAATGTTAGGGTGGAGGTAGAAACCATCTCCAACAGATTATGATATGTAATTAAAAAAATCTTAATTTCTCACTATATCAAGGCAATGTTTTGGGAAAAATCGTCTTTCCATAGGCATGTGGAAATACTGGGTTGAATTAAAATTTTAGAAAAGTAAAAGGTTTTAATTGCAATATTGAAATTTTTATTATGCAACATGTAGGAGTGATAAGTTTATGATCCGATTAATACAATCCGAAAAATTTATTTTGAATTCTTCATATTTGCCATTTAAACTTTGATATTTCCATAACTTATGGAAATATCGTTTTTCAAGAGACGAACTCTTACATCAGAAGGGTCAATAAAAAAATTCAAAAAAATTACTCCCATATTTTAGTTTATTTTATTTTATTTTAGCGGGGGCGGGAGGGGTCCATCCGCCCATGATAGATGTACAACACGTATATAATATACTTTAGCCAAGTTGAACTGTTAAGAAAATTATAATCTATAATTTATTAAAATGATTAAATTGGCTAAATAGGTTTGAATAATGTGTGAAAAGGAATTTTTTTAAACTCAAATAAAAAAGATGATCGCTCTTTAACTCTTTTTTTACAAACCATCTAATCCTTGAACCCATTGCCATTATAGCGGACGTTACATTTTTTTGTCTAATTAGTACTCCCTCAATCTCAGTTGAAATTGCACTGTAATTATTAGCGCGTATTTTAATAAATATGTTTGACCGCTGATATGTTTATTTACGTATAATAACGATAAATAAAAATTTGATATTTAAATACTACTGTTTACGACAATTGAATAATATGAATAGCGATTAGTGTCGAAAATATCTGTGGAAAAGCTTAATATGGGGAAAAGCGAGTACTAGAATCAAACAGTAAATTTCAAAAGTATTAGTGCAACCAGAGGAATCAAAATATTTTAAACCTCTGAACAGTATACTTCCAATAAACTTTGACCATAAATATAAATTTATATATGAAATAAATATATTATGTTAGATATCATTGAATTTATTTTAACATATAGTATTTTATAAATATCATTCATTATGCAAAGTTGGTATCTGTAGTTAGAAATATTGGCAGTCAAACATGATCATTGAAAATCGTGAAAAAAACAAATATGTCATTACTGTTGGGACGGAGGGAGTATATAATTTGAACAGTATTAGAGTTTAAAATTTTCTAAATAAATTTTCTAAAATATTTATTTTATTTTATTTTTTGAAAATAATCATTCATATAGGCTGGAAAATGCCTAGTGGCAACTACAATAAGTGAAATTAACATCCAACTCAACTAGTTTCAAACAATGACTAAATTACATATCAACCAGATTGATCGTCTGTAATATTACCGATTAGATATCCCAACAAAAAATTATAACATCGCCCTCGGGATATTAACTCGCTTCCTGCGAAAAACGTGACCATTTGGCAAAAACAAGTGTATTAGCATCAATCACTTCGCTAGACTGGCATCTTCAAGAACTGTCACATCACTTGATTCAAAGCACGATCTATGTTGTTCGAACTGTAAACATCTTGAAAAACATAGATATGAAATAATCCAAAATAATGGAAACTGTAATTCAAGAACACAAACAAAATACAAAAACACGATCTGTACAACTAGATCAAGAACAAAACACTGACGCGATCAACTAAATCGAGTGATCATCATGAACACAACAATCTAATCTACCAAGTCGAAGAACAATGCCAATATTGTGTGGAGGTAATACATACTTATTCAGTAACATAAACACTCAAACAATCTCAATTGAAACTTTACTGTTTCCCCATCTGGTGATGGGAAGATAAGGAAAAGAAAATTGGAGAAAAAGTACAGGTTTTAGGGTTTTACTATACTCCTTCTGTTTCATTGGATGTGACACTTTTTTTGACCGTTTTTGTGGATTTGACACACTTTCTTTTTATGACAAGATTTTTTCAATTTCATCCATTTATTCTAGTTTTTCCTTTCTAAAGTCAATGTCATCCACTCATGTCATTCACATAAGCCTAAGGTGCCACATCCAACGAAACTGAGGTAATAGTTAATTAATTTTGATCAAATGACAGTGAAGGTACATTTTGAATTAAGATGAAATAGTATTTCCTTTACTCCCCTGCTCAAATTAAATTACACAATATAAAAAGAATTCAGTCAAACATTTTAAAAAAACTAACTACGAATTTGAATAAATTTATAAACAATAACATCATTATATGACACATTGTTAGATTCGACGAAACATGTAGTTTCTAAAAATTAATCTTTTTTGTGTTGCTAAAATGCGTAGTTACATACATTTACAGTCAAACGTGTGTGTTGACGACCGTGAAAAATATTATATGCAATTTAATTTGGAACATATGGAATAGTTTTTATCCTTTCGACCGCCTCCTGCTACTACCGGAAGCCCATATAGTCCTTCGGTCCTCTAATAATGACTCAATTTTTATTTTGGAAAAGTCATTTTATTTTGACTTTTTCCCCTTTCGACAAGTTCTGAATTATTTCCATGCACTTAATTCACTTTTTACTTTCTCAATACTACCTTCACCATTCATTTAAATTTTGAGAATTATTGTGCCACTTTACAAGAGGTCATAAAGAGATCATGACAAACAAACTTCTTCATTGTTTTTAAAAACCAGAAACAAATTACTCCTTTCTTTTCTTCGAAGGAATTGTTTCTTGGCTAAAATTATTTTATATGGAAATTTGTTGTATGTGAGAGTGTGAGGCGAATAAGATCACGACAACTGTTCAATAAATTAGTCATATTTTTTTTAAAAATAAAATAAAACATTAATAAAAATCAGGTAACGGGTGCATACTTTTATTCGCACCGGACTCCATGCAACAAATCTCCATGCAACAATAATAAATTATTACTTTTATGAATATTAATAATAAATAACTGAAAAAAGTAACGCCACAAAAACGAAAAGGGAAGAGATGGCAACATTTTGTCCCGTAACCGTTACAACTACACAGATGTCAGCCTTCTGTTTTATCCGGGTGGCCATTTCAGTTTTTTTTTTTAAATTTAAATTACTCGAAACTTATTCAGCCAAAATATCTACTTACTGTATTGAAATTTAAAATAAGAACGACGTTCAACAATAACGGCAACGGGGAATCTCGTAACGTGCTGGAGAACGGTGAAAATTAGCCACACGTGCGAGATGCACCCTGCTCCAGCAGAAAAATCCCAATTTCCAATTACTCTCTCGGTCCCAACAGTAATGATCTCTTTATTTTTTTACGATTTTTAATAATCATATTTGATCGTTACTATCTCAAACTACATATACTGATTTTGCATAAAAATTAATATTTAAAAAATATATGTTAAGATGAATTCAACAATATCTCACATGATATATTTATTATATGTATTAATTTATATTTATGATCAAAATTTATCAAATTTAAATTTGAAAATATTAATTTGTGATTACTGGTGAGACGAGAGAGAATACATTACGAGTATTAATCTCTTTTCTTGAACCTTCCTTGTCCTTTCTTCTTTTCATAACTCGCCACGGTAACCATTCACAAGTCAGTTAATTTTGTTGTAACTACATTTTAGAGGCAGTTCCCTAAATATTGCTTTAGCACAAGTTGGGGGTGTTTCAATCCCGCAAGATAACAAGAAGGACGCGGGGTTTAATTTTTTAAACCAGAGTGGTAAAATGACCGCGCAACATGCTAATCAAACGAGTTGTTCAGTTTTTAATTTGATTAACTATGAGTAAAATGAGTAATGAACTAAATAAGTGACAAATCAAAGCAAACTTCTAAAATATGGATTGGACTAATTGGATTGATGAGCCAACTGTAGGGTAATAAAAATGGACATACTCACGAATTAGACTTACAGATTTACCCATATTAGTTAGTATATAAACTCACATAGGTCAATATGGGTTGAAATCAGTGAATTTATTCACATGAGTCAATATATTGGTTGAAACTTGCGGATTTACTCATATTGATTAGTATATAAACCCGTATACGTTAATGCATGGATTGAATTCCATAGATTTACCCATTTTTATCCACAAATTGAGTAACTTTCTATCCATGAGTTGACCTTGTTTCATCCAGCTCATATTTCAATACGATTCATTTTTTTACTCGTCATAGAACATATCAAAAAAAATCATATTCATATTTTCTTACCAATCATATTATCCAACATGCATTCATTCCACCCCCAATATCACGTCTAATTCAAACCATAACCTAAACATATAAGAGCTTCACTTAGACACGGAATCAGAAGAAATCCATGCAAAACGATTCGTCGACCAAATTGATTGTTTGGAATTAAATGAATTCCACCGTTCATTTGAGCCACATTTCTCATTAGATGAAAGCGTCAATGTAACCCTAGAAATCAGAAAGTGTCAAACTAACACAATTTTTTTAATGAATTGTGCCGATCTAACATTCTAGCCACATTCTGGTGTTGACTAAAATTGCTGACAGTTGCCCAGCGCAAAAAGATAAATTAGCCCTTGGGCATTTCAGCTAAAAAAATTATTCTGTTTTTACCCCTACCGTTTATACTATATACATACTATTTTACTTAAATCTCCTTTTAAAACAAATATAAAAAACTGAGTCCTTTTTTTCTTGCTAACGGACCCAGGCGAGCAACGTGACCGACGACTAGGTAAATCAGAACCCATGGGTCGTTCATGCTCATGGTCGGCGGACCCGTTAGAGTTGCCATTGTTGGATATGGTGCTCTGACTCGACCAGCTACCCACTTTGGTCAGGATCGACTGGGGCGGACCCGATACCGCCACAGGCTCCTGTCCATTTAATCTGCGTAATCATCAACAACAAACCTAAATAAAGAAAAGAGACATGGAATTTTCCGAGGAAAGAAAGCAGATCATAACCACATGGTTTGAAGGTAAAAGGATAAGCTTTGGACTGTCGTGAATGATTAACTGGCGAGTACGACGTCTTCCTCGTCGCTGCTCTCTGTTTCAGCAGAGCCTACGAGCGAACTCAACGAGTTTGCAGCAGACGTCTGAGCCGGCGAGAAAGCCCCCGACCAATGAAGCATAGCTGTCATCCTCCGGCGACAAAAGTACAACCGAAGAAACAGAGGTGCGCGGCAACGACCTCGTTGTTGCTCTCTGTTTTAGCAGAATCTGCGAACGACTTAACGAGCGAACTCAGTGTAGAAGACCCAAACTCAGCAGGTTCGCCGCAAATGACGGAGCTGACGAGGAAGCGTCATCCCCATCCAATGCAGCAGAATCCCTATCCTCCGACGACGGAAGCACCACGGAAGAAGCAGAGGCGCCGTCTGCCAGTCCTCCTTCAACAATCCTCGCCAAATCACCACTGGAGCAAGCGTCTTCACAACAAATCACCCTCGTTGGGCGTCGAACATGCTTGGGAGAAGAGCTTTTTGAACAGGCTGCGAGAAGAAGAAAAGGGGTAAACATTGGGGATTAGCATGAATGAGGGCAATTGCATCTTTTTTATTTATTTTTAGCAGGGTAAATTTGCAATTTCCTTAAAATCTGACAAATTCCGCGTTGACATTCATAATAAACGGATTCCAAGGTTATTTTGGCATTTACTTCATAAAGTTAGAATTATTATGACACATTTTGGTGAAGTTAGGATTATTTTGACACATTTTGGTGAAGTTAGGATTATTTTGACACATTTTGGTTTTATAGAGTTATATTGACACGTATGACCTAAAAGTCAGGTTATTTTGCCATTTTACTCTTCCTCCTTCTATGATACACTCTTTGTTCCACTTTAAATTGTGTATTTTTAACTTTTACCAGACAACTGAAAAAATATTGCGTCGTTAATATAGTTTATTAAGGATTATCTAAACTTATGAAAAGATGATATTTCGAAAAGACATGGTATAACGAATATAATAAGATATCACTCAATAGTTTTTTATATCTATAAATTAATTCAATTTATGGTCAAATTAAAAGGTTTTGGTTAAAATTGAAGTTTAAAATGGAACAGATGGAGTAGAAGTAAAAGTAGATGTTTCAATGTTTTTATTTGACTAAATTCAATTTTTAGAGTCCGTCTCTTGAAAGACGGTATTTTTATAAGTTATAGAAAGATCAAGATTTAAACGGAAAATTAGAAGAAATCAAGATAAAATTTCCGAGTTGCATTGATCGGGCTATAAACTTATACCGACTACACGTTGCATAATAATATTTTAATATCGTAACTAAAATATTTTACCTATCTACAATTCTCATTTAATTCTCATATTTTGATAAACCTATGGAAAGACGATTTTTCCCAAACTTTACCTAAACCTTAATCAGCACACTACCGAAAATTATTAGCAATAGTCATCATATAAAAATTGTGAGTGCTTAAAAAATACCATTTAAAAACCCTCTCCCGAGACCCTTCGGCACAACGTTGTTGTTTACTTCTCTTCTCAAGAGTTGTTTCTTCTTTTCTCCATCTCATAATTATGGGGAGATGGGGAAACAATCATTTTTAATTGATATTCTTTTAATGTCTATGTTATTGCATAAGTATGGATTTGTCTCCATATTGTTATGTTCATGATGATCACTAAATTTAATTGTTTATATCGATGTATGCTCTATCTGATTTTAGGAATTGTGTGTTTCTTTCGGAGAGTCATGTTCTCGATATGTGTTTTTCGGAGGTGTTTCCTATTTGGACATCATAGCGTGTTTTGAACCAATTGATGTTACAATTTTTGAAAATCCCTATATGGCATAATGATATTGATGCTAGGTACACCCCTCTTGACTCCGTAATAGTACAGACGTTTAGTCTGGTTGACATGTAATTTAGATATCTTTGCAATAAATTATTTATTGCTAGATACTAGTTAGATTTTCATTTATTGTAATCGTCGTTGTGCAAGCATTTTTGAATGAATGATTGTTTTTTTTAAATGTCGAAGGTTTAATCATCATACTAATTTGTGTGTAAACTTTATAACTCGTTTATAGTTAAACCTCAATTCGTTTACTTCTCTAGTTTCCTAACATTGTCTCTCTTTTATTTTTGTTTGATTTTTTAACAATGGCTCATTCCACTCTTGACAAAGTTTAGGTTATTTTTATCTACTCAATTTACTTTTTACTCTCCCAATACAATGTTTACCACTTTTATTTACTTTTTTAAATAATGTGTCATTTTGTTGGGGGACAATGTTAAGAAATTAGAGGGAGTGTTACCTTTTGAAAGAGTAAATTCAGTAATTCCAATGTTTTTACCACCACAAAATGATGGTTGGTCACGTGAAAGGGAAGGATGGCAGAGATTTGTTGATCGGGAATAATTGATGTTTTGTTGTTAATTATACGGAATTGATATGGGAAATTAAGGAAGGTGATTAGGAACTCAATCTTTTTGTGTAGCAATGCGTAAACAATGACAAAACCTACATCCCAAAATATTGACACCAAATAATAGACACAATTTTTTTAGAAATAAAATAGGTG
Source organism: Rubia balearica (assembly GCA_032355405.1). Taxonomy (NCBI): domain Eukaryota; kingdom Viridiplantae; phylum Streptophyta; class Magnoliopsida; order Gentianales; family Rubiaceae; genus Rubia; species Rubia balearica. The sequence continues at coordinate 2,734 of JAULKJ010303728.1, read as the reverse complement.
GAGAAGATTATATTGAAAGGATAAAAAGTAAATTTAATGAATAAAAATAATCTATGAATTAACAAAAGGGAAAAATATTGATATAAAAAATCATCTAAAAATGTCAATACTCCCTCTGATAAAAAAACAAATAGTACTTAAAATCATGGAGAATGGTGGGTGGGTCCACTTCTTTTGGATTTTATAGAATGGGGAATCATTTCCAGTCATGCGTTAATGATGTTGTACAAAAACCAGTGATTTACTTCTCAATTTGTTCGTTGCAACAGCTGTAGTTGTTCCTCACACTATTTCTCACTCCATCCAATTATGCCCTTCATAAGTTGCTTAGATTGATACACCTTTTTGTGATCCTTTGTTAAATCAAAAATCAACTGGCCTCCTAAGGATATGAATAAAAAACACTTAATTAAATTCAATGTATACACATTCAATTCAAATCCGATCCAAGACACTTTTAAACATTTCATAATAAATAAAATCAATAAGTTCTAACTTAAAACAAGCAAATACACTATCAATTCAAATTGTGAAACATTTACCTGACTCATTTGTCCATAATCAGCCCTTATAATTGTGAATAACACAATAAAGATGTTGTTAAACACGTTAAACGGGCCAGCGGGTTGAATGAATGGCTGCCTCGAAGTCTACAGTAGTTTGTTTGTCGTTCATGTTTCACACGTGACTGGCCCATTTCGTAATTCATGTTAACCCAAGTCCTTTTAATTTGTGTCTTTTCATGTTAAGTTTTTAACATGCCATAAATTGTCAGTCATACTCCTTATAACCAATTAAAGCTCATGTGTCACATAGATATTAATATATTATGGCTCGATTTGGAGATTAGTCCGTAGTTGATAGCGGATTGTATTAGTTGATTTGGTATCAAATTACACTAATTGATATGACTGGCAATTTGTGTTAGATGTTTGTGTTTTAGTGCTAATTAATTGATAGCTAGAAAAGAAACCAACATAGCTTACCATTCAATATTGATTATTATATATTTTCAAAAAAAATTTAAAAAAATTGATTATTATATATGTTCAAATTTTAAACCAACTGTGGATTATGTGAATCTGTAGAGTAAAAACAAAAGAAATGGTTAGATTGCGTCCCTACGTTTTTGTTGTTTTGGGTTACAAATCCACCATCCGAATCTTGGATTATGGTTTAAGACGTAACGTTCTGTTCCCTTTTAAAGCACGTGACAAATAACGGGAGACAAGGCCACCGCCCGCCGATGGGTGGATTAACAAAACCAACTGGAGTTCCGACAGACACGTGTCCGACGACCCATAGGTGTCCAGCTCAATTATGTCCGTTCTACCTGTATCGAACCACGTCGGATAAGTTCGTTGGGAGTTGGGCCCACCTGATTTTGTCGTCTCTTAAATGACATGGTCATACTTTAATCTATCAATTAAACCTACATCCAAATTATCTTAATCTGTCCTCATAATCCTTGTGGAAAAATTCCTATTTTCCTATAATCATACAGGCTGTAATTATTTTATATCAACTTTTTAGATTATTTAACTACTTTTAGGGTTTATTCAAATTGGTAAAGCTTCTTTAGATCATATATCAAGTACAAATAGTTATCTAAATCTGGGTGTATTTAACTAGTTGAGTTTGAGCATGTTGAGATTAACTCATTTAAAATACAAGAACTTGTAAGCATTTCGATAACTTTAATTTATATGCGAGTAAAATGCTTTGATGATCCTCAATAAATTGGAAAGTGCAGATATACCCATGGGCTGAAAAATATGTAAAATTATAATGGAGTACCCGCTTTTTCCTCCTAATTTCGTTTGGGTACAACTGCTCACTTGGATGAATTTGCATACAACTGCACTTTTAAAAACCTCAAGGTTATATTTGCACATAACGAAGAACTGAGTATTATATAAACACTTTGTTCTTTATATACTTATTTATACCAAAATCATAATAAATAATTTGTATGTTTATTAAAATAAAATGTGCAAAATGTGTGAAAACAATCTTATATTTTCTAAAAGTATCAATCTCGAGGTTTTTTTGAAAGTGCTAAAAAAATCGAATATGTCAATTGCTAGCTGGTGGTTTTGGCCGGGATTTCTAAAAGAGACCAATTCGTCCTCCTAATTAAAATAATAAAAACGCGTAAAATATTTGTCTCTTGCCCATTTAATGTATACTTAAGCCCTAAAAATCCCATCTCTTTTTTCCCAAAGTCTATCTCTGCCATATCATCTTGCGGTTTTCGATGATAGGCTATCTCGTCGACCAGATCCCTTTAACCTTCCGAGAGAGAAGATAGCGACCAAATCCCACATTGGCGCACATGCTGGAGAAGGCGGAGCTCCTCATTACACAATTTTTGCATGTAATTTACGCGGCTGGTGGTGTCAGTGGTGACAGTGGCGGGAGAGGAGGAAGAAAAATGAGCAGTGATGGGTTTAGGGATCTCCTCCATGTTGTAATTGATACACGTGGTGTGTATGAGATTGGTGGCGGCGGCAAAGGAGGAGAAGGATGAAAGAGCGACGACGATGGGTTAATTTGGACTCAACCTCACCTTTCTCAGACACGAGTCCAGCTCCGTCGTGATTCAGGAAGAAGTAGCTAGCCAGCTGCCATGGGTGCCAAGGTAACCTTCTCATCACAAACATCATCTACTTGTAACATCGTGTGTATGCGTGTTTTATTTCCTAACGTTTAATCTGAGAAATGTTTTTTGTTT
>JAULKJ010303718.1:0-11402 GCA_032355405.1 Rubia balearica | reverse complement strand
GTCAGTAAAGAAATAATGGGTGGTTAGTTTAGTGCATTGGATCGGAAGCATTAGCCAAAATTGTAGGGTTGTGGGAGTGAGTGTGAGAATGTGACACCATCTCTCAATCTATATAGTTTCTGTTTAGCCGAACTTTTAATTTGTTGTGCTTATAAGCAAATTTTTTTTTAGTATTTGGTAAAGTTCTAAAAAATGACTTATTTTAAAAGTAGAACCTATTTTTGAAGAAAAAGTAAAAACTGATCTCGTTCTGCTTTCAAAATATGTCAGCTTTGCTTATAAGCACAATTCTGCAAAACAGAGCCATACTCTTTCCTTCTTGTAGCAAGGAACTGCTCCTTTAGTTCCGGGTAAGTTTCCTATAATCTTTTCACATGGATATTTAGTTGTGTTGATGTTGTAGGAAAAGTGAGACATTAGAAATATTTTGGCATGACTCATAATAAGTGTTTTTTTATAAGGTAACCACCTTTTTAGTGCTTGATAAACTTTTAAATATGTTTTGCAGTGCTAATATGTTTGCCATGGTTAGTGCTTTTCTTATAAACTAAGAACATTTTTAGTGTTTGATAAAATCTTAAATATGTTTGGCATGATTTATACGGGCTTTGCTTATAAGCTAAGTATCTTTTTAGTGTGTGGTAAACACTAAAAAATTATTTATTTCAAAAGCAGAACCTATTTTCAGGGAAAAAACAGAGAAACTAGTCTCCCTCTACTTTTCAAAAAAGGAAACATTACTTATAAACACAGTTACACCAAACACACCCTTGAATGATCTACAAAAATTAAAGTCTTAGATTTTAATTCAAATAAAGAAATGTGAATTTTTGATTAGGACAGATAAAAATGGAATGTATAAATCTTTTGTAGGGAATAAAGGATAGAAGGATTGTTCTTTTGATTGATTTTCATGTGTATAAAAATATGATAGATAAATTAAATGAAGAAACTGAAATTTTAATAAATAAAAGCTAGTAATAACTTATGTATTATTATAAAGAGTATTGATAATATTAAAAAAGTATTAGAATGAAAGTGACGGTTTTACATACAATGAAGAGAGTAATGTGGCTATTCTTGGTTTGGCTTAATCTACAAGGCAATTTCAGCAATTGCATGTGAATGGTCCACTCTTGGTCCCATAAACAAACTAGGAATGAGCATAAAACACGTCAACAAGTTGGGTGCCTTTTCTAATAAATGATGAAAGAAATTAGCATATTACATGGATTCTCTATATACTAGCTGCAAAAAAAAAATGCCTGAGCTGTTTGCCCTAACATGTTAATACTTCTGAGTTCTACTTTGTTACCCTCAAGAGACACTGTTACAAGAAAAAATTCAAAAAATCTTGCAACACTTATTAAAAAGTTACAATAACTTGTAAAGTATTATTTAAACTTTTGAAAAGTGTACTCCCTCCATCCCATTTCAAATTTCACCTTTTAACAGTTGATTTGAAAAATGTTTGATCCCTAATATCTTTCATTAAAAATAATTAAAACTTGTGTAAATTTGATATTTTGAAAATATATGTCATAACAAATCTAGCAATGTATCACACAATAATATTTAAACTATATACCGATTCAGTTTTGACTAATTGAATAGTTAAATTGCAGCTTGAAATGAGACAGGGGGTACCTTAATCTTGAAAAGTGTTTCGTGAAATCTAATACAACATCACATAAACTAATATTGTAAACGTGTTGTAACAGGTTTAATTTAGTATTATTAACACATAAAGAAACACTTTCAAAGTGTTACATTAGTTTTAGTTTATAGTAGTGAGAAGAAATGAGTTAAGAAAAAAAAAGGAAGTAGAGAAGAACATACTTCTAATATTAGAGTTTAATAAAATCCAATAAAAAACATTTTAAAGAGGAATATTTATTCTGAATATTAAGAAGCGCGTGCAGAATAACCAATTTCTTGATAAAAATTACCCAACGTTATGAGATCGTTACGGTGGTTCTCACTGTGGTTTATCAATCTGGAGGTGGTCGATGAAGGTGAAATTGTGGTGGTTTCGATTTCGGTGGTGACAGTTATTGGTGGTGCAACGTTTGAGTGTTTCCAGGAGGGCGCCCCTATCTATTGAAATAGATGGAGTTTCAGGCTCTACTGAGGTTCAATAGATTCAATGGCGGTGTCTCCTAATTAAGTCCCTGTCTCCTACTTAGATCGTAGAGTAGAATGTTTATGTGTAATTTGGTTATTTGTATGTAATCTTTTAAAAAAAGGCAGAACATGTTTGCTTAATAATTCTCCCATTGAATTGATCAGTTACTATTGAGAATCATTTTCCATAGTTGACTAGTCAACAAATTTTCCTTTTCCTTTTCCATATAGGAATTAGTTAGTTAGATTTTACCTTTTTCCTGTAGGCCTTTGGTCTTGTATTTTCCCTATATGTAGGGGTCTTCTATTATCAATAAAAGCACGCAATTATGTTTTGACATGGTATCAGAGCTAAAATCCTAAAACCATTTAACCTTGAAAATATAATATAATCTTAGCTTCCGCTTCCGCCAATCAAATGGTCGATGCAGATTACGCAAAAATTGGTGATGAAACTTAGCAGTCCGGCGCTTTCAATCCGCCGATGACTGAGGAAGACCTCCAAGACGCGCAGGATGCCGCTGAAATGGCCGCCGCCAACCTCTAGCCCATCTGCTAGCGCTCGAGGTGCTGAAGACATCATCGCCACACAAACTATCGCCGATCACCTCCAAGATGAAACAGCCACCGCTAAGAAATTTAGTGCCTCAGTTAATGCTCATGTGCCATTACCGACATCTCTATGTTTTCTTTATGCTACAAATAACCCGACTCTGCTAGTATCTCTGGTTATTCTGAAGGGTGATAATTATTGTGAATGGTCCTTAGCTCTCCGCAACTCTTTCCGAGGAAGGCGTAAGTTGGGGGTTTTTGAATGGAACAATTGCTTGCCCAAATATTGATTATCCTGACCATGAAACTTGGTTTGTCGTTAACTCTATTCTTGTTGGATGGATCCTCCAGACCGTTCCGCCATCTCTCCGGTTATCCTTCATTTACGATGACACATATAAGCAGATGTGGGATGATCTTGCTCAGTGTTTTTCTGTTGGAAATGATCCTAGACTTATACAGATTAGTTCTGATCTTGCAAACTTCCGCCAGAACATACAACAAATGGCTAATTATTTTAGCAAATGCCAAATATTGTGGAATGAGTTAAACCAACATCTACCACCCTGTTCTTGTCCCTGCAAAACTTGTACATGTCAATAATGTTTATGGGTTGCCAAAGCTGTCACTGATCGTGAGAATTAAGTCATACACCACTTTCTCATGGGATTGGATAATGGCTATAACGCTCTTCGTTCAAATATCATCTCTCAAGACCCATTACCGCCTTTTAGTCGCATTTATACTCTTGCAGTTCAGGAGGAGTATCACAAGACCATAGTACGATCTCGTGATTCTCAAATGGACTCTGTAGCATTTGCTGATCCAGCACGACGTGGTTAATCAGGTGTCATTATGTCCCAAATCCAAATTGATCGCAAGAATCTGGTATGCACCCACTGTGGACGTAAAAGACATGATGTTAATACCTAATTTAAAATTTACGGCTTCCCGGATTGGTACATGGAGAACCGTGGAGCATGCCGCCAACAACAGTCGCAGTAGCCAGCAAATCGGACAACTGCTGCCACCGGTCAGACTCCATCTGGCACCGCTGCTGCCACCCCTGCTTCTTCTTGTTCAACGCCTATTAATCTTGATCTATCTGTATTGGAATTCACCTTTTCAAATACCAAATGGAATTCAGACTTGAATTTGATTTCAAACTAAATACCACTTTCACAAAGTCAAGTAAGTATTCTTTACCTTGGATCATTGACTCTGGCACTTCTTATCATATGACTGGTGACAAGGAGTTTATGCATGATATTATCCCTGTTGAATCTGTTGATGTTCTTTTGCCTGATGGAACTATATCTACTGCTATTTACCAAGGCACTCTACGTCTTGGACATATTATCTTGTGCAAAGTTACTCGATACTCTAAATTGTCTAGCTATTTTTACCGAAAAATTATGTTTACTCTAGGATGTCAGCTCGAGGATAGTGATTGGCGTGGGTGAACAATTGGGTGAGGTTTATTGGTTTCGCACGTTTGAAGATTCTGCCTTTCCATCATGCGCACTAGTAGTCTCTGCCGTCTCCTGGTCCTCTCTTTCTACAAGTCTTTGACATCAACGATTTGGACATCCTTCCACATCGGTGTTATCTTCTATTTTCTTTGTTAAAGATAGTCATTTGGATTTTAATGATATTGTTCCTTGCTCAATCTGTCAACGATCAAAACAATCTAGGAATAGTTTTCCATTAAGTTTAAATAAAACTACTCGTCCTTCTGAGTTAGTTCACTTTGAAGTGTGGAGTCTTTATTATTATCCCTCCATTAGTGGAGCATTTTATTTTTTAACATAGTTGATGACTACTCTCGGGCTTTCTGGGTTCATCTCCTTGTTACAAAATCTAAGGTTGCTACTAGATTTAAGGAATTTTGTGCTCTTATTCTTCTTCAATTTAGGCGACATATATGCCGAGTATGTGCCGACAACGGCACAAAATGTTTACCATTCTGGTCTTACTTTGCTGAATTAGGTACTATGTTTGATACTTCATCTGTTGATACACCTCAGCAGAATAGTCGTGTAGAAAGAAAGCATCAGTATCTTTTCAATATTGCTCGAGCTCTTCGCTTTCAGGTAAATCTTCCCATTGATTTTTGGGGCAAATGCATCTTGACTGCTACTTATCTGATCAATCGTACTCCTACACCTCTATTGGAAGGAAAAACTCCTTACCAATTACTCCATAGATGAGAATCAAAATTTTCCCTTCTAAAAGTTTTTGGATACTTATACTTTGCTTCTCCAGTGCCTTACCGCTGTGATAAATTTTCATCTCGCAATTGTCGTTGTGTTTTTCTGGGTTACTCTGCAGGAAAGAAGGCAAGACGTATTTTTGATCTTGACTCTCAAACATTGTTTGATAGTCGTGACGTTGTTTTTTATGAAGACCAGTTTTCATATTCTACAGTTCCATATTCAAATCCCAACCTACATTAGAAATTCCTTTTACAACATCCAATGATGCTATTTTTCTACCACCGGAAAACCATGAAGTCATCTCTCCGCATCTACGCCGCTTACCCCAGTCATAACGGTCGATAACTTACTGCTGCCTCCGACCGTCAGCAGCCACCGTCCGCCACTTCAACTCCAGCACCAGAGCTGCCACCGTTGTTCACTCCCAATCCGGCTGTGCCTTCTTCACCGGATGTCCTCGTTGCAATGCCTCTCAAGAGCTCAAGTTCAGCCTCCCTTGAGGCCTTGCCGCCAAATCCCGCTAGGTCTGATGAGATAGATTTTAAACCTGAGTCGAAGCCAGCGCCTGATCCCAATGGACATAGCTAGGATGTTCGTCGTCCACCAGCCCATCTTCAAGACTATGTTTACTCAGTCGTCTCCACTAACCTCCCCACTGCTGCTTCACCCTCTACGCCTTCATCACTGTCTTCAGGTATTACTTATCCATTTGCTGATTACGTTTCCTGTGATAAGTTTTTGATTTCATATTCAAGATTTTTTGATGCAGTGACTTCTAGCACAGATCTTTTTTCTTATGTGGAAGCTTTTTGCTTCGCTCACTGGCAAGCTGCAACTGTACAAGAAATTGATGCGCTTGAGCCCAACCATAATTGGGTTATGTCTCCTCTCCTACCTGGAAAGACTGCTATTGGCTGTAAGTGGGTTTTTTGCACTAAATATAATTCTGATGGTTCCATCGAGTGTCATAAAGCTCGACTTGTTGTTTTGGGTAATCGTCAGATTGAAGGTACTGATTTTACCAAAACCATTGATCCTCTTGCAAAGTTAAGTTCTGTTCGCATATTTCTTGTTGTTGTGGTGATTAAAGGGTGGGACATTCATCAAGTGGATGTTCGTAATGCTTTTCTACATGGTGATCTTGAGGAGGAGGTATTCATGCATCCCCCCGGGTTATCATTTACCTGCCTATGGTCTTGTTTGCAAGCTTCAAAAATATTTATATGGTTTTCGCTAGGCTCTTAGGAATTGTTTTGCAAAATTGATAGAGGCCCTTGAGTTGTTTGGTTTCGTATAGAGTAAAGCAGATTATTTGTTGTTCTCTTTTACTAGTGATTCCCAGGAGTTACATGTCCTGGTTTACGTTGATGATTTGATTATTGTTGGCACATCACCTCATCTCATGAGTGAGTTTAAGATATACTTGAGTTCTTGCTTCCATATGAAGGATCTTGGTCCTCTTAAATAATTTCCTGGAATTGAGATCACTTGAAATTCAGATGGAATGTTTCTTTCTCAAAGAAAATACATTCTCAACATTTTATCTGATACTGGTTTGTTAGCAGCCAAGCCAGCTGACTTTCCCATGGAACAACGACATGATCTCACATGTGCAACGAGTGCCCGATTTGAGGATCCTGCATGCTATCTTCATTTGATTGGGAGACTGATTTATCTCACCATCAATCGACCTGAGTTAAGTTATTTTGTTCATACACTTGCACATGCATGAACCACGCTTGGCGCATGGGCATAAAACTTTGCGTGTTCTTGACTACTTAAAACATTATTTGGGTCAAGGATTATTTCTTTCTGCTAAGAGTTCTTTACACTTAACTGCTTATTGTGATTCAGACTGGGCGGCATGTCCTATTACTCGATGATCTCTATTTGGATATTTTGTGATGCTTGCTGAATATTTCGCTCCTAAACAGAAGCAGAATACCGTGATATGGCTGTGTTTTGTTGTGAATTAATATGGCTAAATTTTCTTCTTCATTTGCTTGGTATTGATCATTCTTCTACTATGAGCATATTTTGTGAAAGTCGGGCTGCCATTCATATTGCTGCTAATCATGTTTTCTATGAGCAAACGAAGCATATTGAAATTGATTGTCATTTTTCTCGAGATCTTGTTCAATATGGTAAGATTGTCACTCATCATATCGACACCTCCAATCAACCAGCGGATATATTCACTAAAGCACTTGGACGTCATCAGCTTCAGTTACTACTTTGGAAGTTGGGCATTTTGTACTTATACGCTCCAACTTGAGGAAGAGTATTGATGATATTTTGTAATTAATATAATTTTCCTATTAGGTAAAGGTAAATATTCTTAGGTTAGAATCCTTTTCCATAGTTGACTAGTCAGCATCTTTTCCTTTTCCATACAAGAATTAGTTTCTTAGATTTTACCTTTTCCTATTAGCCTTTGGTCTTGTATTTACCATATATATAGAGGCCTTCTATTATCAATACAATCACGCAATTATATTTTTACAGTTACCTATATAATTTCATAAGCTAGATGATTTGATCTTATATAAAAATATTTTATTTTCCTAAGTTTTATGACAAAGTCTTGTCCGAGACGGTCTTACAATAATACCAGGGATTAAATTGTAAAGGATTTAGTATGGGATTTTTAATTGAAGTTTAAATATTTCAGGGGCTAGGTGTGTAATTTAGTTAATTTACATTTAAGTCCAAGTATAAATATTAACATTTCTTCTTCTCTCACATCTTTTTTTTTTCTGCAACCCCTTTGCTTCATTTCCCTTTTCTCTCCGAGTTCCAAATTTCAACCGCTTATCTCCTTCGATTAGACCCCACACTGTCTCCATTTTTCTTCCATATTTCTTGCTCACAGTGATTCTCAAGGAACGCAGAGAAGTTGTGCTTCCTTTTCCGATGATTTTTCAAATTTCAGGTTTGGTTGCCGGGAATCGAACACAATACGACATTCATTTTGTGTTTATCTTCGCTCTGGTTTTTTATGCATGTTTTGTTATTTTTTTTCAAATTTTGTTTAATTTTTTGTTCATGTGATTTTCTAGGGTTTTTGTAGGTTATAGAGAGTATTATTGTGCTTATTTTGTGTTATTTGTTCAATATGTAGTTGAATCGTAGTTTATTGGGTGTTCTATTGTGTGTTCTTGGGTTTATGTTGTTCATTGTGTTAATATTTGGGGATTTCTCTATTTCGTTTGTGTTTGGTGAATTGTTCTTATGGATTTGTGCTCATTTTTGTGTTGTTGTTGCTGCTGTTTCTTAGATGTTTAAGAAGATTTACCTCACTGCTGCTGCAATCAAGAAGGAAAGAGGATTTGTAAGGTTTATTATTTTGTAGCAGTGATGTTTTAGATACTGTTGTTGATGTTTCTCATTTTCTGTTTGATGCTTCATGTTCAGATTTTAAGTGTTGTATTTCTGATGGTGTTATGTTTTAATTTTAGTATTTGATGCTTGTGGTGTTTTCATGCTTAAGTGTGCAATTGATGTGCAATTTTTATTGTGAGTGACATCTTACGATGTTGTTACTATTTTTTGGTAATTTTTGTGTTGTTTCCATTTCTTAGATGTCTAAGAACACTTTCCCACTGTGTTGTAATCAATAATAAAGTAGGAACTGTAAGTTTTCTTTTTTAGCTGTGATGTTTTAGATACCGCTGTTAATGTTTTAGGTTTTATCTTTGACCTTTCATGTTTAAGCTCTAAGTATTTTTATGTGTGTTGGTGTAACGTTATAATTTCAGTGTTTGATACTTGTGGTGTTTTCATATTTAAGTATGCAACTGATGTTCAGTTTTTTTTAAAATATTTTAGTGTGTACTGTTTGATGTTTTTAAATTTTGATATTGATGTTTTAAATACTGTATTTGATGTTTCTCACTATAGTTGTCAGTAATGTTATGTGTGCTATTGTGATGTTTTAATTTCAGATATTGATGTTTTAAATACTGTATGTGATGTTTTATGCTTATTTCACCGGAATTCTTTCCAAGCACAGCTCTACGATGCCATTGATGAGATAATAAAAAATGCTACAAGTAATCATGCTCATGAGATGTTCCCTTGAACAGAGGACCGAGGCTGACCTTTGAGGCTTTGAACCATCATCTTTAAAACTAGCAGGAGAAAGTCTGTGAATAAGCGAGCAACAAAGGGAAACAAGTTGGGGGAGGGGTATAATTTGATTGCTTGGGATGTATTATTTGAATAAGTAAGCAACGAAGAAAAACAAGCAAGGGACAAAAATAGAATTTTATTGTTTGGAATTTATTGTGTGAGAATGATGTTTTATAAATATTGGTTTACTTGTTAGAGCTGAGACACTAGATTGTTATTGATATTTTAGGTTAATTTGGAATTTTTTTTCAATTTATATGTTAGCAATTTTTAGGGTATTTGAATCCTTTTGTACAAAATGATGTTTAATTCTTTGATAGTTATGCCGATTGACATTTTTATATGCTAATTTTATATGTATTTTGTAGTGCTAGTGATGATTCAATGAATTCCTTCGATTTCGAGTTGTCAGTGTTTGATGCTTTATATCTTGTTCATCTGTAATATACATAAATTGATACATATAATTTTACATCTGTAAATATCATATAAAAAAATAAAAACATCAGTGGATAGAAGTGGAGCGTCAAAATAGTTTTTTCAAATGGTACAACAGTGGAATGTATATTTTCATCTTATTTTAATAAGATGTTTTACAATGTTAGTTTGAGATTTTAATTTTCTAATTTGATGTTTAGTAATTTTATATGATGTGTATTTTTAGGTGTATATTTTCATCTTATTTTAATAAGATGTTTTAAAACGTTAGTTCGATCATATGTAATTTTTAGTGTTTATTTGATGTTAAACTACTTCAATTTTGATCTAATCTTTTAGTATTTCATTTGATGTTTAACCATTCTATTTTTATTAATATTTTTAATTTTTTGTTTGATGTTTTAAAGAATTTGTTTAATGTTTTAACAAATTTGATGTGATATATTTTAGTTGACCCATGTATAGTAGGCCCAACAGGCCCAAAAAATGGGCAATTGGCCAAATTTGGATTAGCGTTTTTTGTTCTAAATCCGGCTAACAAACGCTATCAGAGTGCCGCCGAGGTCACTGGAAAATATCTTCGGCAGTTATCACTGAAATTAATCGCTGCCTCCTCAAACCTCCCCTTCCTCACCGGAATCTTCTCGATTGCCTTCATTAGGATCTCGCACCCTCCATCTAGCCTTATCATCTCTGATTCAGTCACCGGATTCTCCAATTCTCCATCTTCTCCGATCCTCCATCTAACCCTAGTGACTGAAGATTCTCCATCTTCTCCGATTCTCCGTCTCCGATTCTCCATATTCTTGGATTCTCCGACTCTCCATCTACTCCTAGTCTCCATCTTCTCTGATTCTCCAACTGAAGATGATGATGGCGGGATGGTAAAAAAACAGCATCGACACAGAGAATATCGACGACGACAACAGAGAAGGCGAGGAGACGGCGAGGCAACGACGGATAAGGCAACGACGGCGACAGTGGAGAGGCGAGGCGACGGAGAAGGCGGAAGAAGGAGATACTCTGTTCTGTGATTATTATCTGTTATTTGATGTTTGGTCCCCCACATTTTTTTTGCATTTTTCATTTATCACCCCGAGTCCAAAGTATTTCAAATTTTGCCCCCGAATTTAATTTTCTCTTTTGCTATTTTCTCTTTAGTCTTTGATCTCACCATGAGACGGTCTCGCGGGGGACAAAATCTATAAAAATATATGTTCGGTGAAAATTGGAAAAAGAAAAGTAAAAGATGGTTGTCATCATACAACGTCTTTTAGCATGGATATATCATAAGAATATTACAACATTAGCCTTTGGATTTCAAGAAAATACCATAAATTCTTTCAACTATAACCCAAAATGAGATATAGCAATATTTATAAAAATATTGCTCTAAGATAAAACATTTACATGTATAATAATTCTCCCTATACTATGCATTTAAAGGATACGTTAATTGGATAAATATGCTGATTTGATTTTTGATATGCAATATGCCTATCTAATTATACACCTAAATTTATTTGGTAAGAATATTCATTGGAGTAATATATTTTTATTATAAAAAATTATAAAAAGACTCTTAGTACATTTTAAAATAATATTACACAAGTTATTACACTCTCTTTGTTTGTCTAATGTTGACAAAAAAAATAATAAGCCAAATGAATAGATAAAATTGAATTTGGAGGATGAAAATTAAATTAGGTGTCTGAAAGTGATTCATTCTTGCCAAAGTAGAGCAGGTACTCAACTAATATTGCGCACTGCCGCAGCCTCTCCGCCAAAAAAAACCTTCCGCATAAACCTCTCCTTCTTCAATCTTTTTCCCAATCTTCCCATTAGGGGAGATGAGGAACAACAATTTATTTTAATTTGTGTTTCTGTTATTCAATAAGTGTGAGATTTATCTCCACAGATTAGTTTTTGTTCTTCGACCTG
>JAULKJ010303710.1:0-11402 GCA_032355405.1 Rubia balearica | reverse complement strand
GTTTGTATTGTAAAAATATATAAATTTATAAATGTGAAAAATATTACATGAGATACTGCTACATTCATCGTAACACAAATTTTTAGAATATTGAATTTTCATAATTTATTTTTAAACTAAATTTAAGATATTAAAATTATAAAAGCATCATTGAATAGTGATAAAAAGAGAAGTATAACACTAAAAGAGAGACCGAGGGAGTACATGATTTGTTTTACAAGATTGTGGGGTTCAAACACACTAACTCTACTTACTTTAACTCATGAAATATCTAAAAAAATATAGAGTTTAGATATTGAAACTTGAACCAATAAGTCTATATTCCTATAAAAAATAATGAGAATAGTGTGTATTTGTATTCATAATTTGGGTATATTATATATAGGTACAAAAGATTTCTACAGAAAAGGAAAAGAAACTATAATCTAATTACAATTACTAGTAATATTTATATTCCTTATATAAATATTCTTTGCTTTAATACCAACTTCTATTCCTTGTTCAGTGTGTCATAGAGCAAATAGACTAGGCATAGCTTTCTTTTGAGTTCTTCAAATGCTAGTTGTTTGTTTGAATTAGTACATTGTGATGTTTGGGAGCCTTATAATTCACTTTTTTCTAGTGGCGTATTTTATTTTTTAACTATAGTTGATGATTATTCCCGAGCTGTTTGAGATTATTTATTAGTGGCTAAATCAGATGTAACTTCTAGATTTATAGAATTTTGTTCTCTGATCAAGAATCATTTTGGGTTCTTCGTTCGTCGTGTCCGTGCTGATAATGGTACATAATTTCTGCCTTTGAGATCATACGTTGCTGAATCTGGATTATTTTTGAGACTTCTGTGGTTGATACAACACAACTCAATGGCTGGAGATAGCGCAGGCACCGTCATTTGTTAAATGTGGTTCGTGCTTTGCGCTTTCAAACTACTCTGCTTATTATTTTTGGGAAAAATGTGTTCTCACTACTGCATATTTAATTAACCGGACACCGACGAAACAACTCTATAGCCGTACAACATTCGAGTTACTCTACTGGCGCACTCCCAACTACAAGCTTTTGAAGGTTTTTGGTTGTTTGTGCTTTGCCTCATACTTTCCCAGATATCGTGACAAGTTTGCTCCAAAAATCCGACGATGCATTTTTCTCGGGTACCTGCTAGAAAGAAAGGCTATTGCCTTCATGATTTGGAATCACGCACCTTTTTCAACAGTAGAGATGCTAATTTTTATGCAGACCAGTTTCCGTTTGTTATGCCATCCGTACTTGTTCAGACTGCACAGTCACAAATGGACACTTGGTTTGCCGTTTCTCCACCATCGACTCCAACAGTGACTACCAACGACGCCGCCACCTCACCACCGACATCACCTCTACCGATGCTGCATGCCCTGCTCGACCAGCCTTCTAATGTCGTGACCTCGTCACCTATCCCCAACAAGCAATTCTGCTAGTGCAGCCGACGGCTCCGCCGTATGATGTGCCCCCCACGTTGATCGACGCTGGCCGCCGGCCATTTTTCGGCCTTACGCGGCTTCTTCGCTGTTTGTCTTGGTCTCTCTACCGCCTGTCACGGTTGTCCCGCCACCTACCACGGTAGACTTTTTTTTTAATAATCTCATAAATAGGTTCAAAATTTGGAACTGAATTTGGACCCTGATTAAAGGCAATTTTTCAACCGTCTTTGATTGTTCCACTTTAAAGGCGGGGCCAGGTAAGGCAATTGAAATGTGCCTTTTCAGGTGCGTTAAAACCTCCTTTAATTAGCATTTTTCACTGGTGGTACTATTTTAAAGGTAGGAATATGGATGAATGCGAATACTCTTATATTCAGAGTTGCCCGTGGAAAGCCCTTATGAAGTTGAAGCAGCAGATATTCCCAGATTTAAAGGATTGACTAACAGAGATTGAAAACTTAAACTTGCTTAAGTTTATGAAATGGTGAAGGGAAGTGAGCCAAGGAGATACAAAGAGAAAGTGGTGTGGTGCAAATGCATTCCACTGAAACACAAGTTCTTTCTATAGCTTGTTATGAATAGTAAAATCCCAACCAAAGATAGACCGTGTAACTTCAGTATTTTGAATGATAATGAGATATGTTATTTTTATGGCCAAAAGGAGAATGCACACATTTGTTTACTCAATGCGGTTATGGTAAGCGTATGGTAAGCGTATGCGGTTATGGTAAGCGTATGCACACATTTGTTTACTCAATGCGGTTATGGTAAGAATCTGCTGCTACTGAATTCTGAATCATGAGAGTTTTGAAAAAATTACTATTTAGGATGACCAGGAGAAGGAAAAAACAGAATTTTGTGCTGCTAGTCACATAATTTATGCAACATTTGGCTAGAGAGGAATAGAAGAGTGTGTACAGGGGTGGAATTAAAGCTGAAACGTTAGATTTCCAAATACAAACTGAGGAATATTGGAGGATGAATGAAAAAAAGAGTAACTAGATGTGGGGAAATTATTATGTGGTAGGAAAAGAATTTTGTAACAGACATTTTTGGGAGATGGTCTAAATTTTGTACGTGTGGATCTTCATGGTTTTAAAAAGAAAAGTTTGATACTCCCACTGTCCCCTTTTAACTTGCAATTGCACTATTCAGTTAGTCAAAATTGACTAAATTTAACCATAAAATCCTATTGTTAAATAAGTAATGATATAATCATGTGGAATAGTGTTAGATTTTTCTTAATGTGTATCTTGTGAATATTAATTTTTTTTATAATTTTTAATTGTAAATATGTTTTCAAAGATATTAATGATCAAATATATTTTGAGTTAATTAACAAAATTCAAAGTGTACAAATTAGTCACGAATAGAGGGAGTATTGTTATATCAAAGTCCATAGTCGTATTTCTACCAAGAGAAGGTCACAAGAAAGGTGGCCTTATGGATAGGTCAGGGATTACTTTTCAAAATGGGGTTCAGTTTATAACTAATAAAACTTTGAGTAGCACTTATCCAAAAAACTGATTTTATCTGTTTTATATTCTTTCTTCCTTTTTCTCAGATTTGTGATGGTTTTCTTTCTATTTTCTCTTCTTCTTATTCACTGCCTTCTCCGTGATTTATCTATTTTTCTCTCATTTTTAGTCCCCGCATTTTTCCTTTTCGTTCTCGTGTTTTTATTCTAGCACCACTTTTCCAGTATTTCCGTTGATTGTTGCAGCGTACGAGGTATGTTTTCCGGCATTGCTAGATTCTAGGATTTTTTCCTTTTGTATTATTACTAAGTTTTTGTTCGAGAGTTCGATTTGTTTTTCATTTGATTGCCTTCACGCTGTATATGCATCATTTTCCTCTAGTTTGAGTTGTTGTATGCTTTATGCTCAGATCTAGTTTTGAATTCTCCTTTTGTTGTTACAACTAACTTCTTGATTGTTCGTTTCGAATTACGAGCTTTATTTGTTTACTTATATGTTGCAGTTGTTTAGTACTCAGTATGTAGTCGTTAGCTGTAGTGTGAATGGATTTCTATTTTCATTCATTTTCAATTGTTGGTTTTGAATCATAAGCTCCATTAGTTTACTTATATGTTGCATATGTTAGTATTCAGTGTGTACTTGTTAGTTGTATAGTGTATGGATTTTTATTTCCATTTGTTGTTGATTGTTTATTTTTGAATTAGGAACTGCGCGCATATATTTATTTATATATTACGGATGTTAGAATCCAACGTGTATTTGTTAGTTGTATTGGGTGACAATTTATTTTCATTTGCTATTGGTTATTCTTTTTGAATTGCAAATTGCATATTTTTTACTTATATGTTGCATCTATTTGTATCCAGTGTGTACTTGTTAGTTATATTGTGTATGAATTTTATTTTCATTTTTTGTTGATTGTTTATTTTGAATTAGGAATTCCATCTATTTGCTTATATATTGCAACTGTTAGTATCCAATGTGTATGCAGGAGCTGGATCTAAACTTGAATTGGTTATAACTTTTAAGAAATCAAATATTTACCGAACATTAGACTACACAACACATTCCGGCACCAGGAGGATTCAAATTAAAATGACACAGAACTCGAGGAATTTGAAGATTTTTTACCCTTAAAAACATTATAATTGATTCATTGTATTAGAAACGGTTAGTTAATTTGGATAGGAATATTTTTTGTCTTCTAAAGGTCCCTAATGGATGTTTTTGTCCCGAGACCTTGTCGTATTTATCCATATCATCCATTTTGTTTAGATTTGAGTGCCCATCTCGTGTTTGAAACCTACAAAATTCTCGCATTTACATGTATTGATTTCACACCGACAAGACTTTCTGCGGCCTCTTTTTAATTTAAATCAGGAAAATCTACTCATGTGTTTTAAAAAAAAATACATGTTTTAACGTAATCAGTATATATTTTAAGGTATTAACTGCAGTACATACGAAAATTTGAAAAACTACTAGAAACTATGTAATTTATGTTCAGTATACTATAAGAAATGCCAATTGTATGTTAACATATGCATGTTTTAACAAAACATAAACGATTCATAAGCTAACCTATACAGACAGTCCCAAGTTGTCAAATTTTAGTCTCTTTTGGCATGCGTACTATGTAATACTCCATCCGTCCCATATCAAATGGCACCACCATGTTTCACGATTTTCAATGATCATGTTTGACCAACCGTATCTCTAATTACACACAATAATTTTGTATAAAAATTTAATATTTAGAAAATAGATGTTGAGACGAATCTAACAATATCTCACATGATATTTTTATTTTATATATATAATTAGGGTCAAAATTTGACAAATTTGACCATTGAATAGTAACTGTGCCATTTATTCCGGGACGGAGGGAGTATATACTAGTTGTAGGCCAACATATGCATGTTTTAAAAAAACATAAATGATTCATAAGTTAACTTATAAACTATATCCTCGCATTGTTTCATAATTCACATTTTAAAAAAACAAATGCATGTTTTAATACAAATGATTCGTATTGAAAGGTAACACATGCATAGTGTATATGAAAATATTCAGCATAATTTAATTTGGTGTTCAAATATTTGCCACACGTTCTTACATGTTCAAAACAACAGAATTTATACATTCAGAAGTAAAAATTAAAAACACCAATTTCTTGAACTTTTGTAACTGAACAAATAAACAAATGAAAATTACAATAATGGAACCATCTGATCTAAGACATTGGCAAAAATGAAAATGAAAGAAAAGAGAATATTTGTAACACAACCATCAGATGCATAATGCAAAGTTGAAGCCCTGCCCAATTTTCTCCATTGACCAGCTTGCGTGCATTGTATATAGTTCTCGGAAAACACCTCGTCGCCACCAACCTTATGGTCAGAAACTTCAAATTCTGTCCCTTGTGGGATATGCCATTCCAAATCAAATATGGGCATGAAGAACTCATTAAGAACTCGGCCAAGAAACCTCACAAATCAATCCCTTCGTGATGTTAAAACTCGCCAGAAGAATAATAATAAAACTCATACTAGCATGGTCCTTCATCGGATGACCGAAATAATACCCAGCAATTAAAGAGTTTCCCACTCACTACTGAAAAACAGGTACATAGGCATCGGTTGAAGTGTAACAATGCAAGAATACCGATGCTAGTGATCACATTAGCACCAGTAAAATCATGAAAATTTGACAATACTGGTGCCTTTGGGGACATATGCACCGGTAGAAAAAGTACCGGTACCGAATACCCGTGCCTAAGTGAGAAGAAAGAAGAAAAATAAAGTATTGGTAAAGTGAATACCGGTGTTGTGTATCGGTATTAGAACGAAAATTATGCGGGAAAAAGAAAATTCCAACAACGGTAAAGTATTTGCTACCGGTGCTGATGCAAAAATACGCAGTAGTTGGTATTTACCAGTACCGTTTTGAAATTTTATGCATAGCACCGGATAATACAACTGTTCCTATGTGCACGTCTGTACATGTTGGATATTTACCAGTGCAAATTACCGATGCCTGTATGAGAAGAAGGTTGATACAGTATAATATTCGACATCGGCACGTGCCATACTGGTGCACAATACTGGTAGTAGAACGTAAATAGTGAGGTTAGAAAATAATTCCAACACCGGTATTGTTTTTGGTACCGGTGTTGATGCGAAAAACATGCGGTAATTGTAAATACTCAGCACCGGATTGAAATTTTAGGCCTAGCACCAGTAGCACTACCGATGCTAGTTTGTAAATGGCAAGTATAGAACTAGTATTAGTAGTTTATACCGGTGCTATTGGTGCATTAAATGCACACCTACCACTTTTTTCTGGCTGGTAAAAAGTGCAAGAAGGTGTCTTTTGGATTCATTAATGGTAATTTTGGATGAGGAAGACATTGAATGCTCATCAATGAAACGCCTTGAAGGTTCTTTATATTTTGTTTTAATTTACCATTTATGGTGGTATATATGTGGAATGATAGGTTTCCATATATTTTTTGCATGTTTCATCATCTGATCATTGTAATGTTGCTTCCAACTATTCATTAAATGGGTTTGGTAAGTGGTATTGTTGATGTATTCAATGGTTTTTTCATGGATGTGGTTTTATAAAGGTATGGTACGAATGTAGTAATTAGATGTTGCATATTGTTAATTGTAACTTGATGTTTTATGAATAAAATTATTTTTAGGGTAGAAGTGCATATTTTTGTGGAAGTTAAATTGTTTCTCATTGATTAAATTGTAGAGGTATACTGTGTCATCGAGAGGTGCAAGCATGTGTATGACAACGTTTGTTTGGTGAGTGATGAATTCATTACTTTTGTTGGGGAGTTTATGGAGCATGCATTTAGTCATAAAAAATGCATCTTATGTCTTTGTCATGATTGTAAGAATCGTAAGGGTACTGGCGATCGGGACTTGTTGCAATTCCATTAGTACAAGATAGGGTTTGCAAATGACTATTTGGTTTGGACCTTTAATGGTGAGAAACCACTGCTTGAGGTGGTTGTAGGTAGCAAGGAAGAATATTTTGGGGATGTCAATTTGGATGACATGTGTGAGGAGGTGGTGGATGAATTCTGGGGGAGGCCCGATGATCTGTCAAAAATTTTAGATGCGAAGGATACACCATTGTTTCCCGCTTGTAAGAAGAATGACACTGTAATGTCACGTTTGATGGAGTTGTCTAACATGAAATATGTTGGTTTATAGAGCTATACCAGCATGGATAAGATGCTCAAGTTTTTAAATAGAAACTTCCCTCCAGAATTGGTTTACCCGACAACCTCTATAATACAAAGAGAATTTTGTGTCCAATGGAAATGAAGTATAAAAATAATTACATGCATGCCCAATGATTATGTTTTGTATAGGAGTGCTTTGGAAAAATAGGTGGCCTATCCCGTATGCCATGTTCCTCATTATAAGGAAAGGAGAAATGAGGTTGTGGATGAAGAGATTGTTGTGAAGGTAAGGAAATGTGTCCCCGCGAAAGGCTTGTGGAACCTTCCTATTGTCCCAAGGCTGAAGAGGTTGATTAAGAACGCTGAGGATACGAAGAAAATGACATGGTACAGGGATATGGGTTGTCTTAATAATGATATTATCAGTTATCCTGCAGATCCGAAACAGTGGAAGAATTTTGACAAGATGTATCCTAAGTTTGCAGCTGAACCCAGGAATTGGAGGATGGCTTTGTGTACTGATGGTATGAATCCCATTGCTAACATGTATTCTAAACATAGTTCATGGCCGGTTATGCTTTCCTTTTACAATCTACCTCTTTATCTTTGCATGAAGAGGAAATATGTTTTGATGCCTTTGATGGTTTCGGGTCCAAGACAACCCAAAAATGACAGCGATACCTATCTAACCTCTCTCATTGAAGATTTTAAGGTTTTTCAGTTCAACGGTGTTGTTGTGTTCGACGGTTAACGTGGGACCAAGTTCAATTTGAAGTACATGTTTTTCTACACGATAAATAATTTTCTAGCTTATGGTAATCTTTCACTTTATATGGTTAAGGGTCACAAGGTATGTCCTATGTTTGAGGAATGTGCTAATTTCCAGCATCTAAAGAATGGTTGGAAGACCGTGTATATGGGTTGTCAAAAATTTCTCCCGGCAAAGCCCAAGTTATGAGATGATACAATTCATTTTGCTAGCTGGAGGGAGAGGAGGAAGGCGCAAAGAATCTTGAGTGGGTTTTCCATCCAATACAAGGTGAAGAAATTAAATGTTGTTTTTGGCAAAAAAATATATATATCTAAGGTGCTTGCTACTAATGATAGACCTTGGAAGAAAAGATTGACTTTCTTTGACTTGCCGTACTAGGAGAATTTAGAGGTTATCCCCTGTTTGGATGTAATGCATATAGAGAAGAATGTGAGAGAGAGTTTAATTAGGACTCTACTTAACATTCCGAGCAAGAGAAAGGATAGCTTGAATGCACAGGAAGACTTGGTTGAACTCGGTATATGAGTTGATTCAGCTCCAGAGGTGAAACGGAAGCGAACGTACCTACCACCAGCCCCTTACTATCTTCAATCAGTGAGAGGAATTTGGCTTGTGAGTTTATTCAGGGAATCAAGATACCGTCTGGCTGCTCTTCCAATTTTAGTTGTTTTGTGATGATGAATTGCGTCTTAATGCATTGAAATCACATGATTGTCACGTCTTGATGCAACAACTATTTCCCATGGCTATCCGCTGTCTCATGGAGGAGGAGGTGATATTTTTCATCATGCGCATGTGTTCTTCTTCAACTCTATATGCTGTAAGTATATTAGCAGGAAACAGCTTGATGAGTTAGAGCGTGGGGGATTTTGGTGCCATGTTTTTTTGAGCAGTACTTCCCCCAGCATTCTTTGACATTATGGTCCACCTCGCCAATCATGTCGTTAGAGAAATCAGAATATGCAGTCTGGTGAGGATGCATTGGATGTACCCATTCGAGCGCTACATGAGGTCTTTAAGGGTTACCTACGCAATCGAAGTTGACCCAATGCCATATTTGTGCAGAGGTATGTCACGATGGAGATCATTGAGTATTGCACTTCAAAATTGATTGGGAAGACAACAATTGGAGTTCCACAACATGTGCAAGTGGTAGGAAGAATGGAATCCCACGGTCCAAAGATATACTTAACAGACCCTACAATACTGAATTGATATGAAAGTTCATCTTTATGTTTTGCAAAATAGTAGTTAGACTGCAATATATGTTGTGGAGCACACGTCATTTTTAGAGGAATTCTATCCCCAATGGCCATAGAATTAGGTACAACTGGAGCATTCTTCAACGTTTGCCAACTGGTTTTATAATCGTTGCAATGTGGATGGAATGCCTGCTAAACTTTGGGTGTTTGCAAGGACACTAGAATGCACCGTGAAAGATATCCAAGTATATGACATTAATGGATTTAGTTTTTTAATAGTGGCAGAAGACATCAAGAGCACAACTCTAAACAACAGGGTTTACGTGGAATCTGAATGAATGTGGCAGTCGAGCAAGAAAGACAAAAAAACATATCCTCACTATGATGGCATTTAGGGTGATCGAGGAGATTTGGGAGTTGGATTATGTTGAGTTTAAAGTTGGTGTCTTCAAGTGTAGATGGGTATGGTATAGTGGTCCGTTCTGAGAAGTCCAAGGGTTTTACACTTGTGGACCTGAATCGAGTGTGTTACGAGAACGATAAGTTTATTTTAGCTGCCCAAGCTCTGTAGGTATTTTATATTCAAGACCCAAACAATGAGAGGTGGCATAATGTACTCAATGGGAGAAGTTATATTTTGAAGATGAAATTGATCCGCCTGTCAAATCTGAAACTTGCGAGTTACCCTCAGCATTCCCAAGTTCAGAGGACTTTCTTAGACCATCCATATGTAGACGATCACATGGGAATGGATTGTGGGTGGATGAGAATGGTCATATTGTGGGTGGTGTGTAGTCTTGAAAAGGAATAAATTGGGTATTATGTTTGGTTTATCGTTCCCTTTTGTAACCTTTTGCATACCCCAATTTAATTATAAGTGGTCTTTAAACTTTTGCTGGTAAACATCTATTTTTTGTGTGTTTTTATGATCAAGTTTCTATTGAAGTTTGCCTTAGCACCAGAATGTCAATTATATACCGGTGCTAAAGAACATAGTATATGCTTTGATCCTTGTAAAAGCCCCCGGTATAACAAATAAAGGAATTGGAATACAAATCGGTGCTATAAAAAGTTGCTCTCCGGTCTTTTCAATTTTTTTAAATGCAGCATAGCACCTGTGTCCGGCTCCCTTAATATACAAAGTCACCGATACATTGAATAGAGGCACCAGTTGAGTTACTGGTTCTTGATACTTACAAAAATATTGAGACTTTCTCTTTTGTCTCCTAATTTTTTTAAAATACCGTATAGAAGTTGCGTCCGACTACCTTAATATACAAAGGCATCGGTATGTTGAATAAAGGCACCTATTGAGTTACCAGTGCGTTATAGTTAGAAAAAAATTGAGACTTACTCTCCGGCCTCTTCAAAAAAAATTAAAATGCATAATAGCAGTTGTGTCAGGCTGCCTTAATATACAAAGGCACCGGTATATTCAATAGAGGCACAGATTTCTTTACAGGTGCTTGGTACTTAAAAAAATTGAGACTTGCTCTCTAATCTCTTCAAGTATTTTTAAAATGCTTAAAATCCGCTGCATCAGGCTGTTTTCTTAGGTACTTCACAGTGGTAATGTAAAATACGACACCGATTTAGGTACCGGTTCTTTATACTTTACATACATCGGCACCGGCTTGTAACTATTGGGCACTAGTATTTGGAAGATTTAGGTAGCGGTGCTAAGGTGTGGTTAGCTATTTTTAAACTTAAGTTTCTGCAACACTACTAGTAGGATACATACACCAAAAGGTTTTCCCATAAAAAATTCAAACACCAGATTTTCCACACCACTTAGATTGTGCTTCAAAAGGTAATATCATATTTTCACTTTGATCTTATAATGATCTTATACAATGGAATCTTGTATTTTCAATGAAAACTTAATCATTATTTGCTAAGATCATATCATAATCCCTAGTTTGCCATTCAATTGTGATTCTAATTGGAATAAGTATATTTATTTTTATAATCGCTTGTGTGTGGGAGATATTTATTTTACGATAATCTGATGTTAGAATTTGTTAGAACTCTTAGTACACTGCCTTGCATACAAGATGTTTGATAAAATGCTTGTATGTGAATATAGGTGATGTCCCCCAAAAACCTAAGTAAGAGGCCTAGAAAAGAAGGATTTTTATCACCTTCAAGCGGGATCTCATTTGAAGTAGTCAGAAAATATATTTGTGTCTGAGGAGGCAAGTTTATTGGCCCAAAATTAAAGAATGCAGAAGCATTATCCGGAAAGGGGAATAGAAACAAATCCACCTTTTCAAGAAACTATTTGGCAGC
>JAULKJ010303692.1:0-11402 GCA_032355405.1 Rubia balearica | reverse complement strand
AACCCTCTTTAAATAGAGGTAAAATTCGAGCTCATCAAAACCCTAATCACAAATAGAAACTGAATCAAATTTTATGGAAGCTTAAGGAAGCTAAAACCATATCTAACTAAAATACCAAAAATTAAAATCTAAAACTATTCTAAATTCTGGCCAAGCTAATTCTGACCGTATGCATATTAAGCATATTCCATGGCCGTATGCATATTCTGACCGTATGCATATTAAGTATTATCCTGCAACCTTGCCAAATAATTATCCATGCAACCTTGCAATACCATAATAAGCTAATCTTCTCCATGCGCAATATTCTCCATGCAATATACTTCATCATGCAATTCTTCAAACAATCTCCATGCCATATATATTCTGACCACGATCTCCATCCCAATCTTCAATTCGGCAATCTTCAATAATATTTTATCTAATCTTACCAAATCTAATTCTAATCAAAATAAAACTAAATAAACTAAACACTAATTAAAATATTACCAAAACTCTTCTAAGTCAACATGACCGAGTTTATGGCTTCATTAATAAAAATAACAAAAATAAACTAAAATCTAAAATGATCACATTACCTCATTAAAAAACTCAATGGGAAAAAGAGTATAATGTTGACCTCCTAAAAATATTAAGATAAAAAAATAATAATAAATGACATTTTTTATATCTTATCAATTTGGGTAAGCCCAAGACTTTTAATCTAAATCATTTGACAATCGATCAACAAATTGTCTATGAAATGATTACTAGATGTTTAGTTCTGACCTCCAGAAACATCACCGAGTCCAACTATACCATCTTGACGATGTTCTATTTCATAGTGGAGGTAGGAAAATCAACCCCGGAGTGGCGATATTTAGGCGTATGCTTTGGGTTGCCACCTTGGTAAGAGTAGTGAGGAGCCTCTCATACGGGAGTTTAATCACCCTCACATGGAAAAAGGTCGAGGGGTTGGAAATTTCTGGTGAAGAGAAGCGACCAAAATAATTCGACAAAACTTACTTTGAAAATAAGAGGAGGGTGTAGGTCAATCATAAATGGTGCCATAAGATCGGAGGTGCTAGGGAGCCGAGAAAGAGGTCTAGAGTTGAAGAAGGTAAGTGAAATTCATTTTTTTCTTAGTATGCATTTTGTCATACATATTTATGTGTTTGTGTTTAAATTTTGTAGATTCGTAGAAAGCATATCTCAAATATGTAATAGATTGCTATAAGTGGGTTCGCAAGGAGTTTGCCGCCATGAAAGCGAGGATTTTGAAGATTGAGAAAAGACAAAGAGCCAATGAATGCCATCTCGCGTTCACGCACCGGCCTTGTCTTAATTGATCCACATTGACGGGTGATCTCGAGGATGACTTGGAGTCGAACGTTCCATAGAGCTTGGTTTCTTTGAACGTTCTTTGGCTATTAATATTGTTTCGTTTTAGGATGGTTGATTATTACCTATTGATCGTACAATTTTTTTGAAAAATGATTTTAGTTGACTTTAGCAATTTCCTAGTTTTTATGGTTTGTAAGAGGATATTATAGTTTCTATTTTTCAATTTGAATGCTTTTTTTAACTATGGATTCTATTTCGAATATTAAGTTAGAATGCCATTTTTATTAAGGGTTTGTTTTGTTCTACTTATTAAACATTAATAGATGTTTGATTGATAACAAAACTTAGCCGGTGAAAATTTGAAACACTTCATTTTCAAAACAAAGACAATTAGAATTACTGACACTAGTTCTGTTTTCTGTTTTCTCTTCATCGAAACCTTTTTCGCCCTCCTACTTTTGCTGGTCACCTTTCCATGGACGTTCACCTAAATTCCCTCATCATGATCACTATGTCAGACGTAATAGTTCAAACTAAGATCGTCTTCCTCAATCAAGATAGCATCATCGGTTCCAACACCAATTGAATTTTGATCGAAACCTAAAATTTCTTTGAATTCATATTCTTCAACAAATTTGTGTTTCCCTTCCACAATAATCTCTCACATAGGATCAGAAGGATCCCTCCCATAAAAGACCTGGTGCACTTGGGAGGCCAAGATGAAAGGATTTTTCCACCAACCGATTTGACTCCTGTCGACAAGGGTGAAACTAAAATCCTCAGTCTGTTGCCCATTGTTGGAATCCACCCATTGACATTTGAAAACTGCTATTTTCATAGTGACATAGTCAAGCTCCCAAATATCCGAAATTGTGCCAAAGTAACACTGGTGAACGTACATAGGTTTATTATCACTTCCATTACCGATATGCAAAGCTTTGAACACTAGAGACACTCCACTATTCTCAGACATATCCTTATCATCCATCGATTTTGTGGAAAACGTAAAACCATTGTCATCGTATTCTCCATAAGTGAGTATAGTACCAAGTGGTCTACGAGCCAACCATTTAACTTTCATAGGATGATCACCCACGACTACTGATCATGTAACCATGACAAAAAGTCCTACTGCATAATTGTAGGACCTGAGCTTCATTGAAATTAAGGTTCGCGACTCTAATGACATCCATGTGAATCTCTGTATATTGAGAAATATCTTCATGATTGGGAAGAACGTAAAGATGGGCAGTACTTAAATCTTCCGCGCTAGGTCTCAAAAGTTTCCCCTGCCTAACCCCATGGCCTTCTAACCATCCATCATGTCTATAAGTTGGAACCCCAACCGAATCGACCTCCTTCATATAATCAGTACAAAACTTGATGACCTCCCCTGCCACATACTTCAGTACAATGCTTGCATTTGACCTGTACTGATTCTTCACAAAATGCTTGAACATTTTCATGTACCTTTCAATCAGGTACATCCATCTCAAAAACACAGGACCACAAAGCTTTATTTCAAGCAAAAGATGAACACATAAGTGGACCACAATATCAAAAAATGATGGTGGAAAATACATTTCCACTTGGGAAAAAATTCAAAAATTGTTGATTGCAAATGGTCCAAGTTTGATACACTAATATTTTCCTACAAATGGACTTGAAAAACAAACATAGCTTCGTAATGCAAAGTCTTACATGGGATGGCTATGATGATCGAATCGCAATGACATTCAATTCTTGCATTAGATTGTGACAATCATGAGACTTCAACCCAACCAACTTCAATTCTTCAACTGACACTCAAGTACTGATGTTGGAAAAATACACGGCTGAGACCTTAACACCACTAAGGGTCTCACAAAAATATTTCTTCTTCGATTGAGACATATAATAGCAAGTAGAGGGTAAGTAACATTTTTTACTGGAACTCATTGAGCCTAATTTTTTCTTAATTCCCATCTCAACCAAATCCAACCGAGCCTTAAGCCCATCATTTGTTTTCCCAAGGGTATTCAACAAGTTCCCGATCAAAGAATCTCACACATTCTTCTCAATGTGCATAACGTCGAGACAATGTCTAACATCCAAATGCTCCCAATAAGGAAATTTGGGGAAAAATGGAGCATTTCTTCCAACACCCATTCACGGCCACTTTACATTCTTCTTCCCAAAGTCATTGGGAAATTCTTTATAGTTTCAATTATCTAAGTACCTGCTCGTGCAACGGGTGCTTCTCTAGCCTCTACTTCCCTATTGGACTTTTTTTTTTCTGCGAATCACCATGGATGGTCTTCCAGAAGAAACCTATGATAACCTTGATATACAGTTTTACAACCATGCTTCAATTGATGATAACCAGTCTCCTTCTCACACACAGGACAAGCAAAATGGCCTTTTACTGAATAATTTGATAAATTACCGTATGCAGGAAAATCATTAATTGTGAAAAATAACATCGCTTTCAATGTAAAGAAATATTGAACACTACCGTCATATATTCGAACACCCTCGTTGAATAGATTCAACAAATCCTCAACAAGAGGAACAAGATACACATCTATGTCATTCCCCGGTTGCTTAGGACCAAAAATCATCACAGATAACAAGATATACTTAATTTCATTGTCAACCATGATGGAAGATTGTAGATAACCAATATAACAGGCCAAGAACTATGTGTATTACTGATATTACCTAATGTATTCATTCCATGTGTACATAGGCTGAACCTCAAATGTTGGGGTTCAGAGCCAAACTCGGGGTAAAGAGCATTGATTTTTTTTCATTGCACACCATCTGACATATGTCTAATCACATCATCCACGGGTCTATCCCTCTCTTCGTGCCAAAGTAACAATTTTTCATCTTTCTTACACGCAAATAACTTCTGCAATCGAGGAACAATGAGGAGGTACCATATCACTTTTACCGGTGTTTTCCCCCCTTTGTTTTAGTTAACACTTCCACACCCACTACAATTGCACCCCTCTTCAATTTGTAGCGACACTCACCACATACCCAGCATGTTTTTTTATTTTCATCTTCTTCCCCCAGTACAACATACAATCATTCGGGCAAGCATATGTTTTTTTTTTCAATTCCAATTCCATCGGGCAGAGGACTTTTTCGAGGCATTTAACCTATCTGGCATAAGATTACCTACGGGGAGAAATTATCTAAATAATTTAAGAGTTTTGGTTATCGACTTATCGGTCCACCCAAATTTGGCTTTCAAATTCATTATTCTCAAAGGCGCACTAAATATCGAATGTTTTGAAACATTGTACAATGATGTCAATTTGTCATTAAGTAAAGTTTGTAATGCCTCGGGTTTACCTTTGAACTCTCTTGCAATATCCTCCACCATTTTGTCAAATTCCGCATTCCCATCTAATTCATCTCCCACTTCCCCATGCCATACCCAACGAGTGTAAGAAGTTTGAAACCCCCTCATTATGAGACGTCCCCGCAATTTCTTCCTCCCTAAATACACATTGTTTCTACAATCTTTACACAGGCATCGGGCTCGCACAACACTATTTTTAGAAACATCTTCAAACGCTACCGTAAGAAATGTTGCAATCAATGACATGTAATCGGGTGATTTTCTAAGATTATTACCAATGAGTTCATTTCGATCTAGTAGCGATCCTACAAGTCAATTACATTGCAACCCATTAGCATTCTCACAACAATAATCATAAACCTACACCATAATTAACCTAACTACAAACCTAAATTTAAAAGCATCATTTCAATAAAATTTCATACAATAAAATTTTATACAACTTACCTTCTCCAATGGAAAGCAATGCTCTTCAATGGATTAGGAAAGGGAGAAAATCGTTCAAATGTGATTCTTTGAGAAGATTTGAAAAAATGGGCGCGTTTTTAAGATTTGAAGAAATGGGCATGTTTCTTTGAGAAGATTCGGAACCTACATTCATAATAAAAATGACGCTAGAGAAATACCCTTCTGAGTTCGGAATAAGGCACCGACAGACTTTACGATCTCGGACGCTCTTTCGCCTTTTAACAATTGTCATATGCCACCTGTTACGAACTCGGAAGGCAGGTCGTGTCCATTTTCCAAACTCGGAACCAGTCTCAATCAAAGGCGGTTTAGCACAACTGCCATTAATTAGGACTAATTTAAGGTGGTTATAAGTTAAAACACCTTTAATCCACCTCAATTAAAGGTGGTTATGTAAAAACCGCCTTAATGGGATAAATAACCGCCTTTAAATCAAATTTTCCAGGTCGGAACAGGGTTTCGAGTTCGAACCCCCTAAACCAAGGCGGTTCTGCATTTTTTTCCCATAACCACCTTCTATCGCCGCCTTTAATGAGCTAGTCTCACTAATGTAGGTATCCTACATAGTGAATGATCTACGTAAGACATGGATGCATAAAAGGTGAATGATCTAAACAACATTTTAAAACCTTCATTTTCTAATCACCTATTATTGAATATATGTAGATACTGAAGGTTTTTCTTATTATGATAACAAAATGCATGTAAAAGTGAGTATTGTTAAAAGGAAGCTTGTCAGCAATTTGCACATGGAAGAAAGGGGTGACGTTTTGAAATATAAATTATAGGTTTCACTCTTGAGGGACGGGGAAATCAAAATTCTAATCGACCCTGGAAAAAAATGTAGAAATCGAATCACCAACAATCGCTTAGAAACTTTTTAAATTCTAATGATATACTTTTAGATGTTATTAATATATATAGAACTTGGTATACATATCTGATTAAGAGAAACTCATGAGGATTACCTTTTCAAAGTCGATTTCTTCCAATCGCCCATGCAACTCTGGACGTTGTATGGAGAGCTGTCAATTGCTGACCCGCATCGATTCGACTAGACTCAATTTGAACCTGATTCTAACCCGCAAAATATTTACCCGAATCCGAACTCGACCCGAACTCAACCCCAATCCAATTCTGATCTGATAATCTGGGTCCAAACCCGAATCTGAACCCGACCCGACCCAAACTCAATCCGAAATTCGATCAAGACCTTGATAATCTGGATCCTAACCCAATACAACCAAATCAACCTGAAATATTATTCCGACCCAAACATAATTCAATCAGGATACGTTTAAACTTGAACCCGATTCAATCTGGCGTATAATCAACTTGTAACCGATTCAACTCGAGAAATAACATACATAACTCGATCCATAATCAACAAGGAAAATAACTGACAATTAGATTGATCCATAATCACTCTAAATTTGACCCTATGTGTAGTAATTTATTTAGTTCAAAATATTTGGAACTTTGCGGTTGGCCATATATGAGTGAACGGAAGGGTCTCAAAAGTCAACACTGATTACTTCTACACAATATTGGAAAATTACACCGTGGATCAAAATTGTATTACCTCATAATCCATTACTTCAAAATACATGATTTTCGTTATTCTGGCCTAAATATAAAAATATTGAATAAATAATTTTTTTGTGAAATGTTAGAAAATGCTAGTACATATTTTAGAGTAGCTGATACCGTAATCCATTTTTCAAAACTTTTTTCTTTCCTATTCTAACTTTCTTTCTGATCCGACCTGACAAACAAATTTCGACATTTTCCGACTCGACCCGAAAAATAAATTTCGACCCGTTTCAACCCGACCCGAACCGACCAACAAACTTTGACCCGTTCCAACCCGATCCCGTTTTGACCCGATCCAATCCGACTAATAGATTTCAATCCGTTTTAACCCGAACTCATTTGACCCGAATTGACACCTCTACCCGACCGAATTGACACCTCTACCGTTGTAACAACGAATCTTCCGAGTGTGTTTTCATGAAATTCTTTTGTTTAGTACTCCCTCCTAGTATAGTTCACTAATTTCTATGGGACGGAGGAATTGTTTCGCCAAAAGTAAAACCAAAGTCAAACGGCGAATTCCAAATTGACATGCTTTCAGCAGGTGTAGTGATTGAGACAGATAGCAGACTCAATCCACATTTAATCAATCATCTTCCAAAGGTTGCCCCCCTCTATAATTATTCGTCTTCTCATGCAGCACTTATCCATACGTATGTGCATTTCTGACCAGTTGCCAGTTGGAAGATGTTGCCAAGAAGCGTTGCGAGTTCATGGATACTTGCATTCAGCTTTTTCAGCTTCTTTGTGCTCTCTGAATCAAGGGTACCACAAGAGGAAGGTACGCTTACAAGTATCCTTTTCATGGATACTGTTCTGTTTTGTACCCAAATGTTTGATTTTTAAATTGTTGAAGGACCTTGTGTAGTATGGTTCACTAAGCAGAACCCAGTTTGTTTGTTTTTTGGGGAAAGATTTTGGGAAATAGGTTTGATTGAACCTGTAATACAAGGTTGGAGCTTGTATAGGTTGGTGGACACAGATTTTAATTTATTGTATCTGTTGATGATTAGGCTTTCTGGCCTCTTTCAGTTAGAGTAAAATATGTTTGTAAACATACCTGTCCCAGTGTTTCTCTGAGAAGTTGAAAGCATAGTGGGCACTGTACATCTGAAGGTCAACGGCAGCATGCCGTCGAACAATTGGGGTGGTTTGCTGCTAAACATTTAGCATATGGTGCATTGTTACTTGGATGATGGGACCTGTCAACTCGACTAGAACCATAAAATGTCATAATGTAGAGTTGTATGAAACCATCAGATGTCCTTGAAATGAGTTTTAAAAGAAACGAAAATTAATAATGTCGAGCTGTAGGATAGAAATGAGTTCGTTGGATCCAGTTTACCTGATAGTTGGATTTTTCATAATTTATTGTATTCTCTGAGGATTCTTTATTTCTTTTTGTTGTTATCCTGTGAAGGCATAATGATGCAATTTCTTATATGATCGGTAGCATGAAGTTTGACAGTTGAGAGAAATGAACCTAATATGGTAGTTATAGGTAGAAGATTCTCAGATGACCTCCCTCATTACCCCAGTATGGCCAGTAAAAGATGAAGAAGCATAAAATAACTTCGAAATATTAAGATGAATCCCTAAAGAGAACTAGAAAACAACTCCAAGAAAAGACCCCAAAAGATCTGTTTTTCTTGAATGAAAGCTGAAGCTTCTGACTGGTGGTTTCTATCACGATGTAACTATGTATAACTTATAGAAGGCACACAAACTGTGATAGAAAATAAATATTTTATCGTTCTTAATGAAAAATGGGTTGTTTTAATTTTGCATGAATTCACAGTTTCTGATCACATCAGACCACAAAAAAATGGCAGTTAACTGGACCATATTTTGGTCATCCCACATTTCTAGTCTTTCTCTCGAGTTTAAGAAAAAGAAGTTGTTTACTTATGCATTGAAGTCAGCTGAAATTGATTGTGATGAAATGGATGGCCAGATGAGAACATTTGTACAAAGAAAACTCCTATCGTCAAAGATTTAACTTCAAATATTTGTTCAGGGTTGTGAGATTTGTTTGTAGCGTTACCGAATAATGTTATAAATCAGAAGAGTTAGAAACATAGAAGATGGTCATGCATCTGCTCACAACCTTTGGTTCATTGTAATTTTCCCAAAAGAAAGCTTTCAGTTGATATTAGTAGTTGTTTTGTATGTAATCTATAGCTACTCCGTTTTCCCCCTCTCAGTGGATGCTCTTCAGAAAATAGTTACAGCATTGGGCGCAACGTATTGGAAGTTCCATGCTGATTCCTGCACTATTGAAATGGTTTGGTTAACATCAGAAGCTCCAACGGGATCTGAGGGTAGTGTTGGATGTCAGTGCAACTCTGGAAACAATGCAACCTGCAACGTGATAAGCATGTATGCTCTACTTTAAGCCATCCTGTCTTGGTCATTTTCCTTAGTGCTACACATTAAAGTTGTAAAGGGTTTCTCTTGACTGTTTTACTTCTCTTATGGGAGCAATAAGTTTGAGATAGGAAGTTGCCATTGAGATATGAAACAAAAATCACTTGAAGGAATGAATATTGAATTAGTTTTTTGTGGAACCTACAAAGTGTCAGACAGAAAGGAACATCATGTTTTTGCTACTTTTCTTGTTTTTGGAAACACTTGTATGACTTTCCTTTTGTGAAGTATAGATTATTACAAATGTTAATACATCAAATAAAATACCCTCTTGATAAATGGTATGCTATATGTTAAATATTCCTAGAGGACTTTCAACATCAGCTATAAAACAAGTTTGCTTAAAGACAAGAACTCAGTTGAGTATATTTAGATTGAACCAGGGTGTATTGTACTTTTTTTGGTTCTAATTTGAAGACAAAGTTCAAATATACGTGTTTTGTGAAGAAGATGAAAAGAAAAGTAATGAATCAAAGATTGCCAAGGTAGCATGTGAGCTCACTTTTACTGATGTTATACTGATAGCACAAACATGGTTTTAAAAGTTACATTTCCCTTTAAAGGAAAGTGCTGTAAAGCATTTTGCTTCAGGCTAACCCATTTTAAAACCTTGGAGATGTTAGAAAAGGAATGACTCTGACAGAAAGGAAGGACAAGTAATGGGGCAGAATCACAAATGTATTTTTTTCTTAGAATCTAGTTGGGAGAACTTCCCTTCTAGCTCTCTGGCTTTTATAAAGGTTCTATATGAAATGTTATCTTTCAGCAATACAAGTTCAATGGTGGCTTAAATATTGGTGTTTCGTAGTTGATTAATGTATAATTTTTACATGTCTGACTTGTACATAGTATTTTTTCCCAGGTCTGCTTTTCATTTCATTCTGGTCTGTAATTCAGTCATGGCTGTGTGCTCAATTCTGATAATTTGTTTGACCTTGCAGAGTTCTAAAACGTTATAATCTCTTTGGTGTTCTGCCAGCTGAGCTCCAGAACCTTCCCCATATCCAGGAAATGTAGGATCTTTCATAACTTTTTTATTAGTATACTCTGCTGGATGATTGTCACTCAATTTCGCTAGTTGCTCAGAACATCCCTCTAACATAATTTTATAACTTGTTTAAGTTTTTTGTATTTACAGTGATTTATCTTACAACTATATTCAAGGTACAATACCATTGGACTGGTTTTCCACGCAATTAAATAAGATGTAATATTCTAATGCCCTCTCCCATAGGAATATGCAAGTATTCAATGGCAGTAGAAAATTTAACCATGCATGGTTTTATTCAGAGCACTTCTTGCAAACCGGCTATCAGGGGAAATTCCAAAGGAGTTGGGGAATCTCACTAGTCTGACATACATGTATGTCTTCCAGCTTCCTCTGTATACTTTATTTTAATTTGTATTCTTCTGGACCTTTCAGTTACTTCATATAGGGAGTAGAAGAATTAAGCTGAGCTTGAACCGTGGTTGGAGCTTATCTGCCAATTATTTTTGCTTATTTAAACTTATTCCCTTTGAGAATATCACACCAGGAGAGAAAACACACTTAAAATGGTTTGGACATGTGTGTAGACAACCACTGGATGCCCCAACATGACACCTAGAAATTAGATAACCATTAAAGAAATTAAATGGGCTAGGGGAAGACCTTAAAAGACTTGGAATTCGGCTATATAAAATACATTTTATGTTCAAATGTAAATGAATCAATTTGTGTTTACCGAATACTATATTGAGATATGATCCATATAGCCGGGTGCACAAATGGAAGAACGGTTTGGCTTCTCTTGAGAATCTCATTACTTACTTTTCTTTATTTGGACTTTTATTGTTTTTGTAAAGATAGTAACTTCACTCTATACTGTGATTAGAGAAACTAATGGCTGCATTGTAACCTGACAGATGTCATTTTCCCTCCTGAGGTTATATAACGGATCAGATATTATTTCTCAGAACAAGTTTGTTCGTAAACTAAGTGCAGTGAGTTGATTATCCGTACCTGTACATGGAAGGTGCTTGAATTGTAGTTCGGTGTACAAATTTTATTTCCTCGCACAAACGGCATGATTTTTGTAGACCTCAGTTTAATATTTTTGCACCAATCAGGATTAGTGAAAGAATGATTTCCTGTAATTATTATTATTGATCATGAAGAAAAAAAATAGAGAGTAAAAAGCATGAAGGTAGACTAGTTCTAATATAACTCTAACTAGTCAACAAGATAAAATCAAATCTA
>JAULKJ010303681.1:0-11403 GCA_032355405.1 Rubia balearica | reverse complement strand
ATGGATGTGCATAATGCTTTCCTTCATGGTGATTTACATGAGGAGGTGTACATGCGACCTCCACCGGGCTATCCTGCATCCTCTGGTCAGGTCTGTTGACTTCAGAAATCTCTTTATGGTCTTCGCCAAGCTCCTCGCAATCAGTTTGCGAAGTTGTTTCAGGCTTTACGTGTATTTGGTTTTGTTCAGAATAAGGTAGATTACTCTCTTTTTGCCTTCACTCATGGCTCAGTTTCATTGCATGTTCTTGTTTATGTGGATGACTTGGTCATTGCTAGTAGTTTTTCATCACTCATATCTGAATTCAAGAAATACCTGAGTTCTTGTTTTCACATGAAGGATCTTGGTACACTTAAGTATTTCTTGGGTGTAGATATTGCTAGAAGACTAGATGAGCTATTTCTTTCACAAAGGAAATATACCCTAGATATCTTACATGATACAGGTTTATCGGTGTCTAAACCAACTGATTTTCCAATGGAGCAACAACATGATTTTGCGAAGGTTGAAGGCCTCATTTATGATAATCCTGAGCAGTATCGATGACTGGTGGGTTGCCTCATTTAACTGACTATTACTCGTCCTGAGCTGAGTTATTCTGTTCATACTCTTGCTTAGTTTATGAAGTCTCCTTGTGTTTCTCACTGGCAAGCAGCAATTCGTGTCCTTCACTGCTTGACGAGTCATCCTGGTCAAAGTTTATTTCTCTCTTTATGCAGTTCATTACAGTTGACTGCTTATTCTGATTCTGATTGGGCTGCTTGTCCAATTACACGACGCTCTCTTTCTGGGTACTTTGTGACGATTGGTAATTCTCTGATTTCATGGAAGACCAAGAAGCAACCTACAGTTTCTCGTTCTTCTGCTGAAGCAGGGTATCGTGCTATGGTCGTTGCTTGTTGTGAGTTGTTGTGGCTTAAGTCATTACTTTGTGACTTAGGTGTTGTGCATTCTACTCATATGCGACTATTCTGTGATGGTCAATCTGCTCTTCACATTGCGGCATTTCGTAGAGAGGTTGATTGTCATTTCGTACATGATCTTGTCTAGCCTGGTACCATTGTTATTCACCATATTCGCACGACTAACCATCCTACGGATTCTTTCACCAAAACTCTCGGACAAACTCAGTTTCACCAAAGCTCTCGGACAAGTTGGGCATTTCTGATCCCATGCTCCAACTTGAGGAGGAGTATTAAAGGAATAAATAGTTTAATGTGAATATTACTTGTAATTGTAATTAGATTTAGATTCCTTTTCCTTTTCTGTAAAGTTGTTTGTACCTCTATATAATGTACCCAAGAGCATGAACAAAATCACATATTATTACCCTTATTTTCTACCAATAATATTCAAAGAGTTTTTGTGCATTTATTTTATAATTTGTACCAATATGTTGATTGAGAAAATCAAAGCTAAATATCATTCGGTCAATATATGTGGATATAAATTTAGGTTGGATTTCACTAAATATAACTAACCCTCCGTCCCACCCAAATCTGCACAAAATCTTTTTTTAGTAAAAAATGTTAAACTTTGACCACATATTTAAATAGGTATATGATATATGGTTAGATTCATCGTAACATGTAATTCTTAAATGTCATATTTTGTATGTCGTTATTTCCCGCAGCTACACATATTTACAATTCAACATGTTTATTGGATATCGGAAAAATATTCTGTGCAAATTTTTTTGGAACGGAAGGAGTACTCCTCTTTTATTCCCATATCAAAGCTTAAAAGTAGACTACTCATATTACTTTTAAGGCCAGTTTTTCTCTAATTTAACTATATTTCAATTAGTTCAGTTTAATTAAACTAACACTACTGCAGAGGGGTACATAAGCACCTGTAATTCTTCACAAAAGCACCGATTATTCAACCCCTTAGAAGTAGGGAAGCGTTGGAACGTAGTTTTATACGCACTGGTAGATCGGATCGGTGCTGAAATGTAGTTTTCAGCACTGATAACTTGTACCGGTGCTACTAGTCCTCTTTCCAACTATGAACCCACAACGTTAATGAATTCAGTACAAATGTAATTGTTAAAATTTTAACCGAAATTCATAATTTTTTTATTTATCTTTTTCGACTAATTCTTACTATAACTTTAAGATCAACACAACAAGACACTTTTACCGAAGAAAAAATAAAATGAAACAAAAAATAGATGTAATAAATAAAATAATT
This sequence comes from Rubia balearica, assembly GCA_032355405.1. NCBI lineage: Eukaryota > Viridiplantae > Streptophyta > Magnoliopsida > Gentianales > Rubiaceae > Rubia > Rubia balearica. The sequence goes on along the minus strand of JAULKJ010303681.1, from coordinate 9,210 downwards.
CAAAATTTTGCTTTATTCTAGTTCTTTCAATGAAAAAAATAGGTAAGGAACTAAAAGAAATAGGTAATGAGCAATAGTATACGTCAAAGTATTGAGAAAGAAAGAAATACAATTGGCACATTTAAAAGAAAAAAAAAATTTTAAAAAAATTGAGGCAAAATAGGGTGGACGGGCAACCCCAACCCACACGTCTCTTGAAAACACTAAGCATGTGGCTGAACGAGCCATTTTCTTCGAATAGGAAGGGGACACATATGTCGGCCAAAATGGAATGACCTAAGCTGGGGGCAAGTACTATAAATAGTGGGGTGTTGAGATATTGTGGTTCTTCGGACTTTGTTACGAAGAAATCATTCCCTCCCCTATTCTTCCTTACAAATAAAATATAGAAAATTTAACTATTTCGATAGAAACATCGGAATTATGCTAATTTTAAAACACTGAAACTACGTACATTTCCATAAGTATTTTTTATCAATTTCATAAGTGTTTTTATCATACTATCACGAATTGAATGAAAATTCATGATTGCATTCTATTTTATTCCTGTTAATTTTAAATGTGTTATTTGAAAATTTTATATAATGTATGAAATGCTTATTAATATTATGCACTTTTCATGTTTGTTATTTTTCTTCATAATAGTTAAGCATGACATGTACTTTATCATACCGTGCTTAATTATTGTGATACTATGTGGAATTAATTATTGTGATATTATATGTGGATGACCACCTTGTATTTTATCTTGTCGTGTCAAATTTGATTTCGTGCTACTTGATTACTTGTTTGTGTTTATTGGGGTCACTCACACGATTAGAGTTCAGTCTAGATTGGCGGGAAATGGTATTGATCGGACCGTACGACTAGATCGGCTACTCGTGGCATTTCAGTATGGTGGCATACAAATTTGTTACTGATACGAGCTCGTAATTGAACATATTGGGCGTGGTTGATGAATATGCAATTATTGATCGTGATAGCCTTCAGGCACCACTGAAGAGTTTATGCCCTGATGTCAGTCACAATATCTATATAGGAACTTGACTGCTTCTTGGCATAACCCACATGTATCCATTTACTATGTGCTAGGATTTATGTGGTTATTTGCTTTATGTTATCAATAAATTTACTTGGTAAATATTGGCAATGGAAGCTCACTAAACTAGGACTTTACCCTAGTTTTTACCCTAACATATGTAGTTGAGTAGTTAGAGTAAAGTGGACTGATGCCTTTACTTCTTTTGAGAAAGGATCCTGGACGGACCTTTAGAATCTTTTGGTTTTGGTTTAGGTTTAGGTTTTGATAAATGTAAAATATTTAACGTAAAACTGATCCTTGCCAGATCTTTTAGAACTTTTGCCTGTATATTTGTTAAAACCCATGTTTAATACTTGTATAAGATATTCACTGTAATAGTAAGTTGGATTTTGTATTTATAAATTTGCTTCCAGATAAACTTTATTGCTCGTTATTGCATTTGAGTAATTTGACCCGTTGGGTTCTCGGTGGCACACTCAGGTCTGACTTGATACTTATGTTGAGCAATTGGGTTGGGAGATTGGGGTGTTATAGATGTGGTATCAGAGTTTTCCCAAATCAGGTAAAGCCTGAACCAAAACATACCTTAATAAAAAAAACTCCACTTAAACTTAATAAATTATAAACACTACTTCAAAAATTTCTCCAAAATTTTCACTAGACTTTGTTAGTTGAGAATATGAGTATAGGAAGTGATCTCGGGTAAGGAATTAGGGAACCTATTAAGGGGGTTACATAAGAGTGAAGTCATTGAAATTTTCTCCCTAGGAAGAACTTATAGATATTTTAAAATATAAAATTAGACTATTCAAGCAAGTAAAATGCAAAAAATATTGTATCAAAACTATTCCATTCGTATTTATTGGATTCAAATATAAAATCATAAATAAAACTAAGAAAGGGACCTTTTTATTTGAATTGAAAAACCTTTGAATCGCTTAGGAATGATCAAACCAGAGTTTGAATCAGGTTCTCAGTTTAAATTGAAAGGTATCTAACTAATACTAATAATAAAAAAAATTTAAAACCTAAAAAACAAGACAATAAAGTAAGGTTCTTTTTTTGTGAATTTCTATATTACGCTCTGTATTTTACTAGTTCACGCCTTGTATTTGTACTTTTTAGAATACTATGTGAATTTAGAATTTATTTTAAATTAATTAAACAATAATAAATTATCAAAAAAATCCGACCAATTGAGTGGCCATTTTAGGCCACTTCCCGACCAATTACCGGCGGCGATTGGCAATAGTTTGGGATTTTCTCAATAACGTTTCCGACCATATACCTCATAATGTACGGCCAAAATCAGGGGTAATAGGTGGCTCATTTTTTCGCCCTAATGATGAACTTCCGGTGGGTCTTGAGGGCTGGAGCTCATTTTTCTGGCATCCCTAATGACTAACTTTCGGTGGGTCTCAAAGGGTTGGAGCTCGCCGGTGGATGTTCGCTGGGTTGGAGCTCGTCGGTTCTCCGCCATTGGCATTGTGGCTCTCATTTTTCCGCTCTCGATTAACTGCCCATTTTTTATTTCCTCCACTCCCTGTCCGGCTTTTCGTTTCTCGATTAACCGCCCGATTCTCGTTTTCTCCCTTCCCCCGGTTCTCCATTGCCCTCCTCCCCCGGCTCTTATTTTCCATCCCCGACCGGCTCTCTTTTCCCGGTTCTCCCTTTCCCTTCTCTCCTGACTCTCATGCGTTGTCTGGCCCGGTTCTCATCGCCCCGTTCTCGTCACCCTGCCCTGAATCAGTTCTCCTTTCTTCTCCTCTCCTTCGCTTCTCGTTTTCCTGATTCTCCTTTCTTCTCTGCACCTTCGGGAGGGGCTGGGGACGACAGTGGTTCCGACAAGTGGTTTTGGACTTAGGGTTCCGCCAGGTGGTTTAGGGGATGAAAGTAAGGTGTGGCAGGGTTATGGTCTAAGGAGTTGAGGAGGGAGGGTTGTTTCAGGCGGAGTTGGGCTGCCAGCGAGAGGGACTAAGCGCGGGGGAGGGGAAAAGTAGTTTGATTTTATTTTTAATTTTAAAAATTAAAATTATTATTATACATGTATATACGTATTAGGACGTAATCTAGTAAAATATAGAACGTGATATAGCAACACCTTTTTTTGGCGAGGAATAGTCACCTATTGTAGTAGTACATATTTGGCAGTGAATCCTTTAGTCTATCCTTCAGAGAATTTCAAAAATTTATTTTTTTGCGATGAATAGTCACTTTAATTGTTTTGCACAAAATAACAATATTGTTCTGGGGCATGACAGTTAAAGTACTGGGATTTGCATGTTTAATTCTCATTATGACTTTCAGTTGATATAGATTTGTAAAATATCACTTTGAAGGGATACCTGTATGGGTTACTTCTATATAAACTTGTTCTAAGCATGTCACTTGAAGAAACTGTATTATTCATTTGTCTCTTAATTTTACAGAATCTTTGAATTACATTATGCATTTGTTAGTATTTAGTGTTACTTATTAGTTGTACCGTATATGATTATGAATTTCATTTGTTGTTGATTGTTCATTTTGAATTAGGGACTGCATTTGCTTACTTATATGTTGTATTTGTTACTATTCAGTATTTACTTGTTAGTTGTACTACATATGACTTTTCATTCTCATGTTGTTGATTGTTCATTTTGAATTAAAAACTGCTTTTGTTTATTTATATGTTGCATATGTTAGTACTCAATGTGTATGACTTTTTGTAGGATTTCCATCTAAACCTGAAGCAATTTTAGCCTTTGAGGAAATCTAAATCTTGAAGATAACTTTTGTTTTTGTTTTTATGTGTTTTTTTTGTTTACGTGATTCATTTCTAAATATTGACTTATGTTGTTTTTGTAGATGTTCCACCCCTACAAAAACAATCATGCATATTTGACTTGCTTAAGCAACAGGTTATTCCCTATAAACTTGTTAAAATGGATCAGGAATCATATGTTTTTGGAGTTAGGTTTTTCTTTTACCTACTTTGTATTGTTAGTTGTTTTTTCTAGTTTCTCACTTATGTTTTTTTACTGCATCTGTACCTGTTCATGAGCCCAAGAGAAGGATGAAAGTAATTGTACAAAAGTGGAAGGCTGATGAGAGCGAGACATCCCAATAATTCAAAGATACAGTTCAAGGACAACAAGTCTCATTTTATTATGATTCGTTGTTGAGTAGTATTCAAGATGCTAGTCAGAACATGATTTTTCCTAATGTGAATGATGTTGGTTCAAAGAAAGTAGGGTCTTTAACAAAATCTAGTATTGGTGCAGCTAGAGGAGCTGCAGAGGTTGATGATGAAGGCAGCAAAGCTTTACATGTTGCAGGTCCTGCATCTGTTTATTTAATTATATCATACTGGGAAGTCATCGTCGTACCTCTTAAATATAAAATTTATAACACCTAAGACTTCATGTGCTACAATTAAGTCGATAATGGTAGTAGGGATCGTCCACTAGAGAAGAGAGATTTTCTAAGGGTTTATGAATATTAGATATGTGTAGATAAGAAGGGTGTAATTTAGTTGATGAATCCTACAATTGCAATTGACTAGATTTTAGTTAGTGGTTGGGTTCAAATATTTTGAAAATATTAGCGCAAATTATTTATAAAATAATATTTTGGACCAACTAACATTAAGGGGACTCCCTAAATTTAACTAGTCAGCATCCATTAGCTGTTTTAGCTGAGGGTTAAAATTTTATTGTTGGTTCTCAACTAACTATTCTAACCAAGATATTTAGTTTAGCTAATCCATTGAAAATTCTCCAATACAACGGCGGAACCAAAGGTGGACGAGGGTGTGCATTCCGCTATGATCGATGATGAAAGAATTAGTACTAGGAGAGCCACCGGATCGATGGTTTAGCCAACCCTTTCTGCCATGGTCCGCCCCTGCTCCCGAGAAGAAGACGCGTTTCTGTTTATTTTTTTCAATACCCAGGTATTTAAACGACGTCATTTAAGTGCTAGGTATTATGACTTTTTTCACCCTGGGAAATCAAAACGACTAAAGGTAAAAAAGAATCATAAATAATTGGGAAAGACCCTAATTAACCAAGATCAGCAATTCAGAAACAGAACCGTTGCTTTCTTCCTACCATCGCGCCACACCGACTGCCATTCTCCGTCCGCTGCATTCTGCCAACGCATACACGACCTTTGCTCCTTGCCACTGCACCGAGTAATCATTTTGGGAATCGAGATTAGTGCATATTGAAATTCAGCCACAGAAAAGGTGTGCTGAGCGCCTCTGTGTGTGTTTTTCTATTACTTAGAGATGTCAATTGGGCGGGATTGAGAAGAAATGGGATGGAAAATTAATAAATGGGTAGTTAATGGGATCAGGCATTAAATACCCATTAGATTTTCGGATTGGGCGGGATGGAATGATTATGTTAATGGGAAATATTGATCCCAATGGGTTCCAAATTATGTTAACTTAATGGGAACCCAACAAATACCCAAAATTACCCAATTAAATACATTTGTAATATTTAACATAAAAATTCAATATAATTCACAACCTATACATATTTAATGTATGTATAAATCAGTAGCCTAATAGTTTGGTGTTATTAGACAGACCGTCATTCATTCACATGTTTAAATTATATTATAATATGCCGCCGGATAGGGTACAATTCTTGTTCTTTCATTTTATTTCTACAACACTTGGGACCATAAACGAGTCGAGCTGAACTCGAACAACCACTAATTTGAATTCAGCTCGTTTAAAATATTTGGAGTTCCAATTCGATTCAAACTCGTGCGAACCTATAGTATATTGGCTTAAGTTTGAGTTCGAATGAAATTAGTTTGACTCGATTTTGATTTTGAGTGAAATTATTTTGCTTCGAGCACCATTTTGATTTTGAGCTCAAGCCATGATTAAACATAATTTTTCTTTTTATATATATTTTTTCTATTTTTAGTAAAGATATATTATGTTGAATTGATAAGTCCGGCAAGTTTAACGACCAGTGTAAATAGAATTTGAGCTCGAGTTTGAACTCGAATACAATATGAGTTAGTTCAATCTTGACTTGAATTCCAATTTGATCGAGCTCGTATAATAATCGTGCTCTAGGTCGTACAGTATTTGAGATCAATCTCGTACAGAATTTGAGCTCATACATTATTCGAGATCGAAGTGGTACAATATTCGAGCTCGAGATCAAACCCAACTAATATTTTTTGTAAATCTCGTCGAGTTTACAGAGCCAATATTATATATATTTCATTTTTATTAAATATAATATAATGTAAATAATATAATATATTTATTCATTGCTCGATTTCAAGCTTGAACTAATTTAATTTCACTCGAGGTCGAGATGAATCCTGATTTTACAGGTTAAATTGAATCATACCAAGTTTGAAATATTTCAAACGATTTGAACTCGAACAAACTCGTTTACAGTCATAGTAAGAATAGGATGAAGTTTGGAAAATGTAACTATAAAAATAGTCAGAAAAGAGTAAAAAATATTCACGCTTGTGTGGAGTCTAATCACACTAAATAATATATTCATCAAAGGACGGGAATTGATTGAGTATTAAATTAGGTACCCATAATTACCCAAGTTTAAATGGGTATATGGGAAGATTGGAATCTCAATCTCATTTCTCCTTGTAACCCAATACTATAAACGCATTTGATCCTAATTGGTTGACTTTTCCTTTTTATTTTAGTTAACAAATAAGTTTAAAGTGAATTCCTTTTTAAGTGATTTTGTTTATATTTTTTGTTTGTGCATTATTAGGACCATATATTTTGATTAATTCATTTAAGTATTAAATGTTTTATTGTTAAGTGTTAAAAAAGTTGTTGGTTCTATTAAGCACCCCTTACATTCCTTCTAGTTCTGCCACTGCTCCAATAAACTTTTTCTTATGAACATTAAACTTGAAAGAAGATATTTTCCAAAACCTTTTGTTATGTAATCTGTGAAGAGATTATAATGCTCAAATAAGTAAAACTTTTAGAACTGGTAAAATATGTAGTTTTAGTTTGTATTGCATGCCTGCATGGTTATGACATATGCAAACCCTTTATATAAATGAGCAATTAGGGTAGTGAAAATTTCATAAGTGTCCAATTAGTATATGATAATTTATTTTAGAACCAAGTACTCACTCCATTCCAACGCTATTTGCACTCTTACTTTCTTGACACTATTTTCTATCAAAATTTTACCGCATATTTGAACAGATATATGAAGAACAATATTATCGTATATAATATTGTTGAATTTGCCGTAACAAGTAATTTTTAAATATCACTTTTCATTTTCCGTTATTATATGTAGGTAAACAAATTAATGGTCAAGCATGTTTCTTGAACAGCGTGATAATGATTGTTGTGCAAATAGAGCTTATAGAGAGGGAGTATATGAAATGCAAGTCACATATGAGTCGAGCTTACGAGAATGGAAACCAAGCAATGCGCAGAACTTGACTAAGTTGGACTAATTATAAGGATGGAAATCAAGAAGGAAGCATCGAATTGGACTTTTTTCTTTTAATTAAAACTGTCAGTAATGGGATGTTCGTAGATCCAACTATATATGTTAATTTTTATGGCCTAAAGGCCTTACATGACGTGATATGGAATAGCCCCAATTACATAGAAGTAGTGAACATAAATTTCTAGAAAAAGGTGTAACATATGATGACTCGGTCTTCCTCTACTATGAAACCATTCAACAAACTCAATCTAAATCTACCTAATCGAATACCACTTTAAACCAACATCCCAAATTGAAACAGTCAGGAAGCATAGACTTGGTATTTTTTTATAAAATGTTAAAAGCTTGCTCAAAAGATACGCCAATTGCACAAACTATGATAGGCTAATTTGTGCATACAAAAATTACTAACTCGTACAAGGTTGAACAATCGAAATAAATCAATGTAGAGATAACTTAATAGAAAATTAAAAAATCAAGGTAGCCTAAACCATTCAAACAAGTCGGATTATACAAATATACTATAACACAGATGAAATCACCAAAATTCAATATTAAAATGACTTTTGAGTTGAATTTCTCCTACCAACTTGAAGAATAAAATTGGAATCCAGCAAAATTTTACCTCACAAAGATCGCAAGAAAAATCAAACTTGGCAGAGATTTTTTTATCTAAAGCACATAACAAAAACAAGACTCATTCCTAAAATCACCTTTTTGTTGCAATTTAGTCAGAAAAACCTAATCAACTAACTAAAAAATAAAAATAAAGACAGAAAATAAGGGGAAAAATAAAAAGAAAAGAACCCTTAACCAAACCCGATGATTTACCTATACCCTACAAATCTATATCCGGTCCGGTCAAGACCCAACCTTTCTCTGCGTAAACTGTTCTTGCATTAACCTCATTAGACGTCAATTCCACCATCAACAAGAAGACCCTTGAGTAAAACGGAATCCACCATCTCCGCTGACCCGAGAAAACCTGTGATCAGACCAATGACCTTCATCTCCAATGAACAGACACATGGAGCCTACTATCTATAGCACCGAGTCTTGTAGTCCTGGGAGCAGACCTTTGAGCAAACATGAGTTTACCATTTTCGGTGATCCAAGCGAATGAGTGAGAAGACCCGTGACATCATCTCCAGCGTTTGAATCGCAAGAATTGACCCGGAGTGTAGACCCGGCATGCAGACTCAATTTTTCTGGTAGAATTGTAGAAGTATCTACCCTAAACTCATTTTGAGTTACCCAACGCTAATCCAACACTTATTTTGGTTTTCCATTCTTAGAAATATTCATTGAGGCAATCATACGGGTGTCATTAGATCCAAAAGAACGGAGGCTAAGCTTTAAAGATTGGGCTGAGTTTTTGGATGTCAAGATTGAGCGATTAAAAAAATGATGGCTATGTTAGGCTGAGGAGGGAAGCGTGGGTGGTGATAGGTTTAGGTTATGCTGATGTTGAGTGGGATGTAGGGTGATGGGTGGTACACACCTCCCCTAACCATATAAAGCCTACAGTAAAGGTAATATAGCAAGCGCAACGAAAAAGATAAAAGACAGTTTGCCAAAGAGAGAAACTCGCTAAGCCCAAAGCTAGAATATCACCTCGCCTTGAGTGGACTGCTCTAAGCAAACCAAGAAGGAAAGATAAATATTACCCACGATCATGCCGCTAAGACCAAGATCTAGGAACATGGT
>JAULKJ010303670.1:0-11403 GCA_032355405.1 Rubia balearica | reverse complement strand
ATTAGATATAGGGGGAGATGATAAGGTAATATGAGTGTTTCAAAATATGGATGGAGAGGTGGAGTCATATGTAATCACTATTGTCTTATTTAAAGGAAATATTGTAGTACACTTTTTTTGAAATTAATCACTCAGTATGGCACATTTTTTTTGAATTTATTGAGGCACCGACATTGCATGTGATGTGGTGTACGTGAATAATTCAACTTTTTCCCATTTTTACTTGATTTGACAACTAAGCTATATCGACTTTTCAAAAATTATAGGGGTTGGAGCATCCTATGCTACACGAATAATGCAATTTTGACCCGATTCTACATGATTTAACCACTCAATGTGGTACAATTTTTTAAAACTATTGAGGTTCCAACATCGCATGTGATGGCGGTGTACCAGAATAATGCAATTTTGTCACACTTTTACTTGATTTGATAACTCACCTACATCAACTTTTCAAAAATTATTGGGGTTGGAGTATCACATGTGATGGTATTGTACACAAATAATGCAATTATGATCCATTTTTTTACTTGATTTGATCATTCAATATGGTAAACTTTTTTAAAATTATTGGTGCTCCAACATCGCATTTGATGATGGTGTACACGAATAAAAGAATTTTATCCCAATTTTACTTGATTTTACAAGTCATCTTTAATGAGCATCCCATGTGAGCCTTTAATGTACACATGCATTTGGATGTTTCTCAAATAATGCAATGCCATGTGAGCTTTTCAAGAACTCGTGTGTTTGTTTCTCAAAAATCCTTTATTTATAGCATGTTCCATTGTTTTGAACACACACTACAACCTATTCTCTCAATTTTGAGTCTGATACAATAAAATTTTCTCCTAATTTCAACATATCTTCCAAACCCACTCCATCTTCCAAAGACACAGATTACAACTTTGAAAAAGATAGGATTTTGGCTTATTCATACTTGCAGGTATTACAAGATCCTATCATAGGAAAAACCAGTTTATTAATACCTTTTGGTTACATGTGCAACAAATTGGGATCGGTGAATATCCTACTGAGAGATCCTTGATTTACGTTTTTCGATCGTGGAAAAGGCAGTATGAAAGCTAATTGGATGTGTTTGTCAAGTTAACAGTATGAATCCAAGTGGTGCCTCCGAAAATGACATTGTAAGTTTACATTAAAAATACTACTACATTATTTTATTTATTTCTGGTTATATGTTAGTACTTGCTAAAATTGACTATTTCTTAAATGGATCGAGCAAAAAAGATGTTGAAACTAGATGAAAAGTATATTTAAAAAAAAAAAAGTTTGAACATGTATGAGATATTTTTAAAGATGTTCTGAAATTTCTAGATGATGCACTATCGTCACAATTGTCACCACGATTCACAGAACCAACGAATTTCAATTATTTTCCTTCACAGTCAGATGAGAATCCTTTTTCTAGTTCTCCAATGGCATCTCATCACGGGTTAGACTCTCCATATGGTATTTCTGGTGGTTCTACATCAACACGCCCCATGGGAGGAAAGAAAGCAATATCCACAAGAAAAAAGAGTGAACAAAATTCATCATATTTCAACGACACAACAGAAAGAGACTGCATTTTAAGTCTTATGGAGTAAAGTCAAGCACAAAAATGTGAACAGTTATACATGCATAACAGGCACCAAACTCATTCAGATTTGGTCCGTGATTATAAAATAATAGAAAGAAATTTGAGCACCATTAGTGATCCTAGAATGTACGCATATGTCAAACAGGAGCAAGAAAAAATCATGGCAAAAAGATACACACCAACTCCCATAATGGGAAACCTATGTTTCGATATTGGTGCATCGGGATTAAGTCTCCCAGATCATTATTGAGAAGCAGAAATATTTTATGTAAAATTTAATCTAGCATGTATCTTTTCTAAGTTTTTTTTTTCAAAAATCTTATCTATTGTAGTTCTTTTATGTTATTGCAGGTTTATTGTAAGTGTGGTGTGAACTTTATTATTAATATGTATTGTGTGTTTTTATCAGAATTTTAGTTTAAATTATTAGTATTTCAAGTGTACCTTTTTTCTATTTATAAATTTAATAAAATAATTTAAAAATATAATAATTCAGAAGAAAAATAAAATAAAATTTAGATTACATTGACATAATATTTTAATATTTTTATGCTTTTTACTATTACAACATGATTTTCAAGTATAATTTATGTATTAGTTGAAAGTTCATATACAAATTTTGTGCATGACTTATTTCTCTCAATACAATTTCACATATAATAGTACCTTAAAAATATTTTTATTAAAATAATATTATTAATGAAATTAGACGTTAATCAATTCAAGTGTTATATCATCAAGTTTGAAAAATTATATTTTTAAATTAATTTCTTTTAATAATAAAAGAATCAATACATGATTTTTTTCAAATAATGAATAGTAAAAAAATTACAAATCATTGAAATCAAATATCTTAGAAAAGAAAGTAAAATATAAAAATCAGAAAAAGGAAGGAAATTTTAAAAAAACCAAAAAAAACAAAGAAAACCAAAACCAAAACAAATGAACAAATGCAAAAAGAAAAGGAAATTAAAAAGAAAAAGGCTTACCGTGTTGCTATCCACATTGCGTCCGCTAAAATTCCACGCCATTATCACATACCGTTGGAGTGGGTATATTTGGATTTATGCGCGTGGAACGCAAAGATGAAGAGCCATTGGAGTTGCTCTTAGGTTCACAATCGGCTCACTAAATAGAAAAGTTACATAAGAAAACCAAAGATGAATATCTAACTTTTTATAGTGCAAACTCCATCTAAACCTATCTATTCACCAACAAAAGTATTGAAAAAGAGATGTTAAATGCTCTATGAAAACATGCATTTGACGTCTCATCGGTAGGAATTTAATTCAAGCCCGCTCACCGACCTTAGGGAATCCTAAAATGGTAAAGGAACAAAAATTACGTAAATATTGAAAATATGAATTGTGCGGAATAGATTTCTAGTGATTTATATTCCTATCTATGGATTATTGGTTACTTGTATTTATTTATATATTTTTGTCAGAGTGTACGATTATATGTTGTATTTTGTCACATTGTGAATTTGTAAGTAGAGGTTATTTAAAGCTGGGATTATGAATCAAAAAAGGTTTTATCACAGGACCCGACCACAGTTCCAAATTTGTAAGACTATTCCCCTCTTTGTATGTCAGTCAAACCATAAGACTGAAATTCTGATTCGAGTTCGGAACTGGCCAAGCCAAAATACTTTCCAAACTCGGAACAAAAAGTAATTTTAATAATTTTGAAGCGTTTATTACTCGTGAGGAGCCAAAAAATAGACCCGAGGAAGAAAACCATTGTGAAGCCTCAACCCAGAGTAAAAATGTTTCCGAGTTCGAAAAAACCTCAAGAGCTGAGCCACACTGATAAGGTTCCGATTTGGAACTTAAGAAAGGGCCCAGCCATCCTATCTAGGTTTCAAAAATGGAATCTATTAAGGCGGTTATACCAATCTTTTAATGGAAATTAATAACTTCCTTTGATTGTGTTTTTTTAAAAGCTGATTCTCATAACCGCCTTTAATCGTGGCTGATTAAAGGCAAGGCAGAGAAGGAACTTTGAAAGGACCGTCTTTGGTTTGATAAATTTGCCTTTAATACCAGTGTTAAAATTAAAATGAAAAGTGTGACAATGTAAGGAAAATAGATGAAGTACGTGAATTGAAGGGAATCCCTTTTGAATTCTGAACTATTGGACAAGGTGAATAACGGTAAAAGTAAAACAAACCAATTCTCTTCCCTTATGCTTTCGATTAAAATCCGTCTTAAACATAAAATTTTTGTTTCTTTTGCACCTTTATCCTTGAGCTAGAATCTAATAAAAGATCCTTTTTATTTTTCATTCTCTTAAATAGCAGTTATCGTTCTTGGTCTAGTTTCCCGTTTTCTTTTTCTTTTTTACGTCATGGAATAGTGGTGCCGAATATCAAAAGAGTGCGTCTCTTGAAAGACGGTCTTTCCATAAGTTATGGAAAGACCAAGGCTTAAACTCTAAATTTGAAGAAATTAAAATAAAATTTTCGGGTTGTATTAATCGGGTCATAAACCAATCACTCTTAAATGTTGCATAATAAATTTTTAATATTGCAACTTAAACTTTTTACCTTTCTATAATTCCAATTCAACCCGTCTTTCCATATGCCTATGGAAAGACGGTCTTTCCCAAGACTTTGCCATATCAAAATACTCTATTATTTAGATTAATTATAAAATAAAAATATATATGTAACAGCTGATTTATAATAAAACTTTGTAATAATTATATTCTCTGCATCAATATTGAAGGCCTGATTTTCAAAATTAAATGTTTAACGTACGGTTCAAAATTTAGTGCTGACTTTGTAGGGAAGAAAAAAATGAATGAAAAAGTCTTGACTTAATCAATGGCCACAGACCAGGCTTCAATTATTAGGTTTAGTGTCAGGAAAACAGCTTTTCATGAGTTCCGGAACAATTACTCTATTTTTATTTTGTTAAAAATTAAATATGAAATAAGACTATTTTCAATAAAACAAAATGTAATACACCCACCTCAACCTTTGGTGGGATGTCTTTACTTTTGAAAAAAGGAATGTTATATAATATGTTTTATATTTTTTCATTCCAAATAGTGTTATTACATATTTAAATACATTATTTAATTTTAAAATTATCATTATTTACTTAAGAATATAGTTTTTTTTAAATGTCCGTTGATCAAGAGACTACCACTCCTCCGGTAATTAACGGCAACGGACCCTTAGTTAGACAGCAGACGACTTGACTTCATTATTATAATAGCATACTCTCTCCGTTTCTCTATTTGTGGTACCATAGATGTAGGTGTTCGGATGTAACTAGAAAAAATAAGTGGATAAAATTGAATGTAGAAAGTAAAAGTTAGAATGATTGAATGAAATTGGACGAATGTTACCAAAAATGAAAAGTGTATTATTTTTTAAAAAATATCCCAATAATATGTGTCATAAATAGATAAACGGAGGGAGTACTAGAGTTATTTTCCTCAGAAAATGGCTCTGTTACGTGAAATTCACCTTCTGGGAAAGTCGCGAGATAAAGAAAAGAATTGCACAATTGCAGAAGGGATAATACTAATTAATCTGTCTACACGTTTAAGTCGTGTAAGTGGTTCCTATATCCAAATGATCGAAAAAGTCTTGCTTGTCAATAAATATTTCTTTGTTTTGTTTTTTGTGGTCTTCTTTGTCTCATTCGCAAGAGATTTTCAAACCGTTCACACAAACTCGGTTCACACTTACACAGAGACCGGAAAAAGTTTCGGTGAATTAAAAATGAAAACGAATCTATTTAATTCCTCCTGGTCTACCCGTATTGGATTGACCTGATCTTTACCACGTATATGCTGATGTTACATCATGACGTTTAAACTAGTACGTCACGAAGTTGCAATTGATTGGAAGCCAACATGCACTAGAGAGAGTTTTTTTTATTAAAAAATAAAAAAATAGAGTTAATGGAAAGGAGAAGGCATTGGTGGAGTTCGTATTAATGTCGTACATTCTTGCTCAATATATAGAAGGTTAATTACTGTGTTTGTATCTCTCGTGTTTCTTGTCATTTTGCCTCATGTTTTTTTAAATAAAAGTCGACTCACGATCCGCCCACGTGCTTTGTACTTTCCGTGATGTGTTGTGTCCAACCCACATGTTAACTCGTGTGGTGTATGATTGATTGGGTTAAATCGGCGAACTAAATTTAGTCTGTTATTTAATGAAATTTTGGATACAAATATAAACTAAAATTAAATCAAATTGGTATACAACACCAATAGCCATGTGAACTCCGAAGTAAAGATAACATCTCAAGCCAAGCAAACCAAATAAAGAATTGTTCGCTGGAGAAGAAATGGAACCTCGCTAAGAGCAGCACCTTGTTTATAGCGAGCCACCCTAAGCGAATATAGAAGAGGGGATGATTCTCACCTATAACGTCCATGCCGCTAAAACCATAATTAGGAACATGGTCCATGATCCGTAAGGATTGTAGAATACATCAATCATAATTAGGCGATCCAAGCAGCAGAACATGTAATAGCAATTTTTTTTTTGGAGATTACTCATATGTCAAACACATACTAATTTAGGTATTGGAGGAAGATTCCAGGAACCCCCTTGGACCTTATTCTGTAGGTGTCGCGGGGATTGCATGGAACACTACGTCAATTCTAGATATTATGATGGTCTGGTAGGAATCCCTCTCATCAGTGGTGCCGTCTGTTGGGATAATTTTTTTCTTTTCAGACCTTCATGGTATCTGGAAGAGGCCAGGTTTCAAGTCAAAAAAGAAAAAAATAATAAACTCGAGAGCAGCTGCATATATTAGCAAGATGGAATAGGATGAAAAGCAATCATATGGCTTTTCATGGTATCTGGAAAAGCCTCGAACATTAGGGACTAGGCGAAAACGGCAAAGCAATTATTTGTTTTGTATTCAAATACATACAAATTGATGGGCAATCGCTATAGGACTGGCCATCAGCTAACCACGACGTTGATGAAACTGTCCATAAAATGAACCAGGAAAGCCTCAAACATGTGGGGTTGGACAAAAGCGATGAAACAAACTAGGGCAAATTGGCCAGCCTCCAACCGGCAGGATTAGATGTAAGCGACGAAGCGAACAAGGTTTAATCGCACATCATCAACACATTAAAACATTACATCTTCATAACTAAGGTAACTCTACACCCAAGTACGCAAGATACATCTCTCACAATATAAAATTTCACTCATATAATGCTTCTATAGATGAATTCAAATAAGAATTGTCACATACAATACAAGCTTTGTATCTTGTCAGAGTAGAAGCCTATTCTCATACTAGAAGACGTGCAACTCGTTTAAAAACAGCCATATGATTACTATACAAAATTGCTAGAGCATGAACAACGATCTAGATCTCACAAAACTAGCTTATTAAAAAATATAATTTTGATTAAGCCTAAACCTTCAAACATACGACTCGATAACATCTAAAAATGTTGAATCATGCGGAATACAATCCGATCATGATACTCACATAGTCCTCATATAACCTTCAAATAAAGAGGAGAATAGATTACATTCCCTCATTCTTATTTAGGTAGTGTCCCTAGGAACACACTATTATAACAGTTCGGAGAAATAAGTGTAGTAACAAAAAGATTCCTACACTCAATATGTCAAACAAGTCTTAGAGAAGAACAAGCGACTGCTAGGGTTTGAACCACTACTTGCACTGTACATCCCTCAGAATTCATTTGGAGTGGAGCTGGATGATGAAACCCACGTTAGTTCTCCTTCGTGCCCATCCAACGTTATTTTAAGATGAGGTCATAAAACCACAATCTCCCCCCCCACCACCTTCACATTCACTAATCCCACTCGTTGATCCTGTCAAAAGACAACAAATCTAAATAACCAAAACTTGTATCATTCCGTGTACAGATTCAAAAATATAACCCCATGATTCCCAAAAAAATAGTTAGTGGGAACGTGGCTTAGGAAAACAAAACAACTTATTTCTACAAAGTCAATTGTAGCATCCTTATCTGCATGTACGACCCATTAAAGGCCCAAAAAAATAAAAACAATAAAAAAAGGGAGAAGTTACATCCCAGTGAAGACACCTGGGAGCTAACCAGCTCGAGGGCACTGCACACTCCTACCCCGAACCTCATAATTTGCAAAAAGATTTTTGTATATAAATCATATACCGCGTATATGCGTAATAGAAACCAAGACACTAAGGCAGCGATGTAATTGGTCATGACTTTGCATATACCTGGAATATCACTAGCCAGTGGTACAAACGAACAACCATCAATGCTACATCGCAAACACCATGAAACATGTCTCGAGGTTACTAGTTTACAAAAACAATAGATTATATGTACAAAAATAAAAAATAAAACCAAATAACAACTTAATAGTAAAAAATTCATATCCCAAACCACCCCCCCCAATATTTTCACATTAATCATACTCAATCATGCAAAACACTTTTTTAAACTAAGCATATACCGTGGATGCGTGTAATGGGAAAACATTATGGCAACATAACAATGCAACTAGATATAACTTTGCATGGAACATCACCAGCCAGCAACTTAAATGACCATTTGTCAATGCTTTATCAAGAATACCATGAAACTCGTTCCGGCATTACTAGTTTACAAATACAAAAACAACTGAATAAAATTACAAACATCAAAAGTATTTCCATTAACAGTACTCCATGAAATAAACAAAATAAGGCCTCCAACTAGCCCTCCAAAACCTAACATCTATAAACTAAACTTCTTTTCATGCGCCTGAGCACCCTGCAACACTAGACATGCTAGTATGCCCAAAATATCTGGCTTCAGATGTATTGTTCCTCTCATCAACTCCTCTATCATAACTTTGTCTTCTGTCAAAGCTTTCTCAGCCTCATCCTTCTTTTCATATACTTGTCTTACTAATTTTCTTTAAGCTTCGTCAATGTTGGAAACTGAGACAGCTTCTCAGAGTCAATCGGCATTTGAAATGGATGCTCTATCTATGTTACCGCAACATGATTAACGCGTTGATATACGGTATGAATATCATTGAGTCCGTCAACCTCCACAGTAGGGTTTTGCTTTTGCAACTCTTTTTTAGCTCGATCGTGTTCCAAATCCGTGATTTTTAGGTAAATCTTTTTAAAGAAGTTATAAACAATTTCAATAAATTATTTACATAATTTGGATGGATATAATCCTTTTTTCGCAGCTCAGATAGTTGGTCCATCAGAATTTTATTAACCCTATCTTTCTCCCCCCATATTTTTCCATCATTAGACACTTTTTTCTGCTATATTCAATTTTCCTTGCATATGATTCATCTTTGTCTCGGATTCTTTGCCATCTCACCGAGCTACAGTTTAAAGTTAGGCATTAACTAATACACTATAATAAACATCCACTAAAGTTAAATAAAATAGACCACAAACCTATAACAATTGAGAGGGAATATTTTTTTTAACAGCAATGGCAACCTAATCGGTTCTTTTACCACCAGAATGAAACTTAAGCTTAGCTTTTCCAGGAGGCACACATGAATAACCTTAGACTTGTTACGGGAGGGATGCTCTTGCAGAGTTTTTTCCTCCTTCCCCCTTTTCCTTCTTTTCCATACTTAACCCCAACCTTAGAAAGTGTACCCAACCTTAGAAAGTGTAATTCAAGGAATTTATTTTCTCAACCTCATCTTTTTGCAATAGCATACATGCATCGGTCGGGTCATCAAGTGAGCATATCCCGCAAGTCTTGACTTGTTGTATCCTCTCCTTCGTGAATTCTTTCATAATCGAGGTAAGTGCTTGGAATTTCTCTTCAAGCTTAGGGAAGGTGGGATTCACCTCTTCATTTTCCTTCACCATCGACCGGGTTTCAAATTGCCGAGTTTCATAGCATCTTTAAGAATTTTGTTGGCTATCAATCAATTACACTCGGCGTTGTCCATCTACATATTTTCATCCAAAAAACCTTCAGAGAAGTAGTACACTAAGTATCTATCCTTGAGTGGATAATGAGGGCAACTAACGAGGAGTCTCTTAAACCTCTCCTTATACTCGTATAGAGTTTCATTAGCATGTTTGAGAGATTCTTCTTCAATCCGGCCGACTTGGAAGTGGGGAAGAATTTTCTTGGAAGTTCTGCTTCATGTCCATCAAACTTGTTTTACACCCAGGTAGAAAATAATATAGATAGTCCTATGCAGCATCTCTCAATGAGCTAGGGAAAGACCTCAAGTTGTAATCCTCTTCCGAAACTTCCGGTGTCTTCATCTTGGTATAAAAAAGGTGGACCTAGGATAAATATTTGTTCGGCTCTTTTTGTTCATGCCATGGAATGTGGGTAGGAAATGGATAATTTCAAACTTCAATTCACAAGTAACATTTATGGGAAAAAGAGGAAATATGATACATAAGCGGTGATTCTCCAAATTAAGAGTCATCAACTGCCTTAATGTACGTGTGCCCTTAGCCATTTTGTCATGTTCAATCACAAATGGTGTAGGTGAGTCCTAGAGGCATCAATCTACCTACTATGACTATTTTAGTTCACTTCAGCAGCAACCATCTCCTTAAGCATCTTATCAGTTGGGTTATCAGCCTCCACCTTCGCAGCATCATCATTCTCCACGTACTCAGTTTAGTCCAGGACTCTCATCATTTCGGCAAAGTGGACAACTACTACAACATCTATAACCACGTCAATACCAACAGCATCAGCAACTCCAGTATGTGGTTGTGGGTGAACATCAGGGTTATGCCACATTTCTTACTATCAGACCCCATCTTAGGACCTAGGGTAAGCATTAGGGTAGTCCAATTAGCACTCTTAACTTATATGGGGATGAGTTATTCAACATGAACCACCGTGTAAATGACATGGGCTATTTTATAGATGACTTTGGTCGCCCGTTGTACTTTTTTATAGAGAATGGTTTATTACATAGACCAGGACATGAGATAGGAGTGAGAGTGGCAAGATGAGGACCACAAGGACATCATAGTGAGGATGCACAATGCTAGTATCAGTGGTAAAAACCAATTTGACAAGGAGTGTCGTAGGCATCGGGAAGAGAGGCGATCTTCTAGGCGTTCTAGGCACCAGTGATGATGAGTGATAGTTTTTCCGGTCACTTCTCCTTGGAACTTTTGAGATTTTGATACATGCACAGAGGAAAATGCATGCACTGAGTGTGGAGAGGGGTTTTGGAAAACATTTTGTTTATTTGATGATGACATTCCCTTATTGTTTTTGTTTGTGATCTTTTGATTTTTAGGTGTTTGGATACCTATAGATACTTTTTCTGGTAAGTTTGATATTTTTCTCATCTTTTTTTTAATAAGGGGCTCTATGTGTGCATTTTATCTTCAAGGAAAGTTTGGAAAAAAAGAACCTGCAAAGTCGAAGGGCGACATAGGCAAAATTGGGTGGCCCGAATAGGTTGAAAACTGGTAAGGGCAACCTATATAAATAAGGAGAGGCCTTAAAGGTGTGTAAAAAGGTGAGGTGTGAACTTTAAAGGAAAAGAGTAGTTAGGATGAGAACCTGAGAGAGCTTCTAGGAAAAATAAGAGAAAATGAAAAAAATAAATATTTTGGCCATTACTATTGCTTTTGCCTTGTGTGGTTATTTGGGGTTGAGTAATCGTGTCCCTTGCGTTTTCTTTGGATGCTTACACTTTTGGAGTAACTTGTTGTAATACTCATTCCAATGGAACGCTATAATCAATCTTGGATGATTGTGGTAAAAGTTTTCTTGGATATCAATGTGAGTTGCGTTAGGTATGCTTTCCTTAAAGAATAATTCGACTCTACTATAGC
>JAULKJ010303631.1:0-20243 GCA_032355405.1 Rubia balearica | reverse complement strand
TAGACGTTTATAGAGAACCCTTGTAAGTGTACCCTGCGGGCTAGACGCTTATAAGTCGTAGTTGAGTGTACCCTGCGAGCTAGACGCTTGAACTGCGTGCTATTTGTGTGGTTGGGCGAGATTCCCACGCAAATTAAGATCCAATATTCCGCAAAGCAGAGTGTTCGCAAGAAGATTCATATCAGGACGTGAGTAAAAGTAAGAGATATTTGTCAATATTTTATTAGGCATCAATATGACGTGGATATGAGAGCCTTAGTTGAGAAACTTTTTGAAATTTTGCACTCTAATGCAAGAGCGTCAATTAACATCACTTTAGCATAAAAAAATATTTTCTATCAAGATTATTCAATAATAATTTTATATATCATATATTTGAGTTCATTTATTTTAAATAAAATTCATATTTAATAATTAGAAACTCTAATTTCACTTACAATTTAACTTTCACTTTTTATTAATAAATAGAGTGATGATAGGGAGGGTGAAAATTTATAGTGAAACTCATAGTGAATGATGTGGATGTTAGTAAATGACTAAATCACTAATCGCTTTTCTTAAGAGATGTGCAACTAATTAGGGATACATTTATCTTTTCATTATTGCCATATCATTTATTATGTGGTTTCACTATAAGTTTTCACTATCTTTATCATTACTCAAATAAATAATACTAAAATCTTAAATATAAGCTGAACTAAAATTAAGAAATAATCATTCACACTAATTAAATTTAATGTAAATTAAATTTTACTTTTATGTTTCTATAATATTATTGATTTTTATAATATAATTTTAAAATATAAATTTAATATTTTAAATCAACATAATATAATTAAATGAATAAAAAATTGTTTATATTGTGAATCTAAATAATACATCAAATTGGAATCCAAATTATACATTTAAATTTGGAATCGTAAAATAATTAAAAGTTAAAATGCTAAATTTGGTAATTTGAGACTGCTTCAATATGAGCGTCTAAATACAGAAAATGTAATTGAGCCCTTCATGCCACATGTCATCCATGTTAGATTGACTCTCTAAACTGACTCTTGCATTGGAGGTGGATTTTAAATTTTCAGAGCATCAATCCTACGTGTCTTTTGATGTTTTCCAAAGAGAGTCTTGCATTGGAGATGCTCTTACATGTGTGCATGAATTGTAATTGTAATATTTATTTAGTCAAAATTGACTAAATTAAAATATAAAACTCTATTGATATATAAGGATATTATCATGCAGTACTACCTCCGTTCCACCATTAGTGACACCATAAGTTTAGATGTTTGGATTTAGGTGAAGAAAATGAGTGGATAAAATTGAATGTAGAAAGTAAAAGGTAGGATAAAAGGATGAAATTGATGAATTCTTGCCAAATGAAAAGTGTGTCATTTGAAAAAAATATTCCATTAAGATAAGTGAGTCATTAATAGAGGAGCTGGAGGAGTATAATGTTAGATTTTTTAATGCATATTTTTAGAATATTAGATTTTATAACTTTTAATTGTACATAATTAAAGATGTTAATGGTCAAACATTTTCTGAATTCACTGTCAAAAGTCAAAATGTGCAGTTTATATTGTGACAAAGAGAGTATCTTTTTCCCTTAGAAAATTGGGACAGGGGAAGTATTATTTTATCTTTATTTTTTATTTACCGAGTATGAATCTAGTTCATATTTATATATAGTCGATATCACGTCTAGAGTAAGAGCATGGGGTTTTACATCTATAACTATGAATATAACTAAAAGAACATTGTTTTTTGCCAAGTGACATGCCTACAACTTGCAATGTCAACTTGCCACGCCAATTTTCCTCAAAAAGAAATTCAAAACAAAACATTTCCGTAATTAATTTGGATATTTTCAATGTATCAGTATTGAATGACATATCCGTTTCTAGAAAACTGAAAAGAGCATCAATTAATCTATATCCATTCCTTAATTTTTGTATTTGATATATATCTCTTTATCTGGCACTTTTGAACTCCTTCTGATTGATCTTCCTCACATATTATGCTTTCATATCTGTTGTAATTAGGGGGAGAAAAGATAATAAATCATGCATTGCTAGATTTCAACATTTGTAAACAATCGTTTATGTGTTACCTCATTCGTCTTTTAAACATTTTTTGTAAAGAAAATTTAAAACATCCTTATATCAACAATCATTAAAAATAAACACCAGATATTTTGAGTTTAATGATTAACTATTGTTTCATTTAATGTATTTTGTTTTCCAAAGTATTCTGCTGATAAACGAGGAGTTTAAATCTGAATTGAAACTTATCATATATTAAAATTCAAACAGATCATTCTTTGTATATGGTTTCTTTCTCTCTCTATATATACACACACACATATACACATACATATACACACACATATACACATACATATACACACACATAGACATCAAATGCATGTATTTTTTTGAAACATTAAACATCTCTTTTGTTATCTTTTTGTTGGAAGATTGCTAGATTTAAGTAGGTTTACATCATAAGGGGTTTAGACCGTTTTCGATTTTTGTATCTAAATCCTTCATTTTGTAACCTCTTTTGAGTTTAATGGATTTTTGGTTCTTACGAGCATCTAGATTCCTCTTTGTGAGCTTAATTTATAGATTTCTTGTAAGCACTTTGGAGTATTTTAGTGAAGGCCATTCACATGGATGGTAGAAAATTGAAGGTCACAAGTCAAAACATGGTAGAAGGTAAAAGGGTCGAAGAAGGAAGACAAAGAAGAGGATGAACTGTGATCCGAATGTTTGAACCGAGTTTTGGGAATGATCCGAAAATAACCAAAATTATTTGGTGATACCATTGGATTCTTCTTCTCGAAAGCTATAAAATCGACTATAAGAACTCCCAAAATAGATAAGCAGTTCACCCGTGATGAAGCAAATAAGAAGAGGGCAGCAACTTCTCTGCGGCCCGCAAAATCAACCCAGAATTTGACACTTTTGGTTATTTTCCCTCTATTTCCTTGGAATATAAATAGCCCCCCTTCTTCCCCATTTGTGTAAGCTCGACATGGGCACTCAAAACTCTAGT
This sequence comes from Rubia balearica, assembly GCA_032355405.1. Taxonomy (NCBI): domain Eukaryota; kingdom Viridiplantae; phylum Streptophyta; class Magnoliopsida; order Gentianales; family Rubiaceae; genus Rubia; species Rubia balearica. Next base: position 17,183 of record JAULKJ010303631.1, on the reverse strand, counting down.
TTTTTCTTCATCTTTTCTGAGTTTTGTACATCTTCCATGGATTTTTGTAGATTTGTTATAGGTTTTCATTATCTAGGCTAGATTTCATCTTGGGGAGCAATTGGTGAGCATTTCTAGCATGATATTGTGAGACTTGGTTTATCCCATTTTATACTTTGATTATTAGCTATGTTTTATGGTTTGTTGTGTGATTAATGCATGATTTTGGACTAGGATGATCGATTAGTTGAAGATTATGAATTGATTCTTTGCTAGGCTTTTGGTCAAACCCGGGAGGCTTTGTCTTTTTATCGATGTGATTATCGTTGGTTAATGTTAGCTTATAATTGGGTGTGACAACTAATTATGATTATTGATTGATAAAATTGCTTAGATTTGGGATGAATTTGAATGGGTTTGCCTAATTATCTAAGTAGTACACTACTGACGCCTAACATGAAGGCCATTTCTCGTAGTCGTCATTTGAGAACAAAATTGTGCTATTCTGATGTTTTTCTTGTAGGACATTGTGGTACTTGTGTTGGATCTTCATATTTATTGCTATGTTCGGGGAAGTCTACGACGCCGATCATCTAGAGTGACCCGAGGGTACGAGTTATTGTGTGGCACCGATCGCCCACTCTAACTATACCGAGGAGAGGTGAGAAATATCTTCACTCGAAAGATGTTGACAATTTCTCCACAATATGTGGTTAATGCATCAAAATAGGATGATTAGTCGATGATCAAAGGATGACTAGAAATGTAAACCAATTGTGCCCAAGACTCGTTATAATCTTTATTCCATCTTTTGTTCTAGTGTGATCGTATTTGCATTGTTCCCTATAATTGTTTTTTAATTTAGTAGTTTAAAGTAAGCGTAATATTTTAAAAAATCAAAACTCCCCACTCTGTTACCACACACGTAGAGTGACTTCTTTGTGTACTCTTTAACTACGTTTAACACTCGATAAAACCCCTTTTCCTCGTGGATGACCCCGACTTGCTACTATCTACTCTCTAGTAGTTAGCCGCAATTACGGCCTATAAATACTATCTTTGAGAGGAACGACGATGGCCTCCTGTCAATATTGGAGTGCATATGTCTTAGGACATGCGTTAGTAACCCTAAATGATGCGCATCGCAATTACTCCACAACAGAGAAAGGGTTATTGGTCGTAGTATTTTCCCTTGAGAAATTCAGGGCCTATTTGCAAGGTACTAAGGTCATTGTGTATTTTGATCATGTGGCGCTTTGTCATTTGATGACAAAAGAAGAAGTGAACCCTAAAAATATTAGGTGGATAATTCTTCTGAGTGAATTTGACCTTGAGGTGAGGGATAAAAAGGGTAGTGAGAATATGGTGGCTGACCATTTGAAAAGACTGACACCCACTGAGAGCCTAGATCTGACCAAGGAGAAGTACAAGTTGGAATGCATCTGGGAAGAATTTCCAAAAGAATAATTGCTCGGGGTGATGACTAGGCAACCTTGGTATGCCAATATAATGAACTACTTAGCCACGAGAGAGTTCTCCTCTTCTTATGATCAGGTAAGAAGGGATAGGTTAGCAAATGAGGTAAAAGAATATATTTGGGATGATTTTTATTGAAATATTGTGCCGATAAAGAGATTAGGATGTGTATTCCCAAAGATGAAGTGGAACCCATCCTTAAATTTTCCATTTCTCCGATAGTGGTGGACATTTAGGGTATAAAAGAATTGGAAAGAAAGTAGTGGAATATGGGCTTTATTGGCTAAACATGTGGAAACATACCCAAATTTTTTTTCCTATCATGTGATTGTTTCCAAAGGGTGGGTAACATCTCATTCAAAAATGAGATGCCCTAAGTTTTCTCTATGCACTTGAGGTATTTTATGTGTGGGGAATGGATTTCATGGGGCCATTCCCGGATTCTCATGGGAACAACTATATTCTAGTGGCTGTAGACTATATTTCCAACTAGGTTGAAGCCAAGGACATAAGTCTCACCCTTTTGGATCTTCTTCGGTAAAAAATGCCACCTCCCGGTCGAACTTGAGTACAGGACACATTGAGCCATAAAGCGATAAACATAGACTTGAGTGAAGTTGGAAAACATAGAAAGTTGCAACTATAAGAACTTTAAGAACTTAGTCGCGACTCTGATAAGATCGCACAAATTTATAAGGAAAGGACGAAAGCACGACACGATGAGAGAATGGTGAAAGAGAACTTTGTGGTAGGACAAACAGTCCTTGGTTTCCAATCTCGACTTCGTCTCTTTCTGGGTAAACTACGATTGAGGTGAACGGGCCCGTATGTGGTGATTATGGTGTATGCCCAAGGTGCAATAGAGGTAAAAGATGAGAATGATGGAATCAGTGGCTAGTCAATAGGAAAAAGGTGAAACCTTAATGTGAGTAGGGGAAATTTGGGATTAGTCGAGGAGGATAATCTCCTCCTTGATTATCCAATCCATGAATGAACTCTTCTAAGGTAAATAAGACTTGAGGACGACAATATAGAAATGGTGCTTTGATTTTGTCCTAGTAGGTAATTAAATTTGTTCATGAAGTTTTTGGCAAGTGTTTGAATATTTGTGGTGTTTTAGGAATTTTTAGTTGTCATAATTTTTGGCTGGAACAAATTATGCTTGGTTTCCGCATTTTTGAGTGGAAGAATATTGTGACAAAAATTGAAGGAACAAGGGTTTGGAACGAGTCGTGCCAAGTCTCGAGCTGTAATTTTTACATGAGGCATTCAAGCAGCACAATTATGCCATATGCGTGGAGCCAGACATGGCAGACGACGTTGAGGATTTTTTATATTTCCAACCTTTTTTTACCTCGGTCACATGCCTTGGGAACAATGCATGAACTATGTATGAGGGATTGAGTTTGAACACCTTCACTATAATGGCATATGCTTTTGCTTCTATCTTTTTATGCATGTTTTTCTTCGGATTTGGATGATGGCTACTTTCCCTATTTTGTTTCCCTCGTTGTTTTGAAAAAACATTTTGTTTTGCTCCTTTTGAAAACTTTGTTTTATAGGTGTGAGGGCACCTTTTGTAGTAGTTTGGAATGAGGGAACACTTTTGTGGTGTGTTTGTTTTATCTTATCTTCATTGTAGTATTAAGCCCACCTTCGGGGCATTTTGTGCTACATAAAAAATAGAAAAAATAGAAAAAAAATGAAAAACATATATACCCAACTAAGTCGAAAACCCGAAAGGGCAACTTAGGTAATAATGGGAAAAGCTCGAATAGGTTTAAAATCCTATGAAAAAGTGATAGGTCATGGTGTTGAAAAAGTTTAGAAGTGAGTTCAAAAAGGAAAAAATTTGTGGGATGCTAGGATGAAAACCCAAAAGGGCTCCTAAGCAAAATGAGAGCGATTGAAAAAAATCTTGTAGTTCTCTTTGATTATCTTTTGGAAGTTCTTTTGGCGGAGTAACTTAGTTTCACACACTCACTTTTGTGAACTTCACATTTTGGTTGGTATGTTGGTTGATGGGTTATCTTAGCTTCTTTGGGGAGTAGGAGTTGTGAGATTCTTACATCTTTTGGGGGAATTAGGGTAGTCTAGGAATAAATGTTGAATGTCTTGGGTAATTCTTTGCATGATATGTTCCACTTGGATCTTTGCTCGTCAATGTTTACTCAAGGATGAGTAAAGATTTAAGTGTGGGGGAACTGATATGCACCAAGAAGCAAGTGTTTCCTAACACATTTAGCACATTCATTAGTAGCTTTTTTATGGTTGATCGCTAGGTTTAGTTGGTTTTACATCATAAGGGGTTTCGATAGACTTTGTTGGTTTTCTTGTCTAAATCCTTCATTCTGTAGATTTATGTAGACCTAATGGATGATATGTCCTTACGAGCATCTAGAACCTATTTTGTGTGCTTTATTGTAGATCGCTCGTAAGAATTTAAGATTAGAAGGCGGCCATTCCCACGAATGTTAGTAGATATTTGAAGGTCATTCGGAAAGATGGTAGTAGACAAAAGGTTGCACGCTTAATCGTGGTAGTACATACAACTACACCGAAGAGAAAGGAGTTGAAGCCTGAAAGACTTAGAAGACTGGAATGACTATGCCCTTCATTTTGTCTGGCACGACTTATGCCAGCCAAAATGGTGATGTGGCTAAGTATAGGCATGAGCCGTGTCCTTTTACATAGCCCATGAAAACCAGCAGGATCGAGCGGCTAAGTAATGACGAGGCCAAAGCCCTTTTACATGGCTCGTGCGCCTCGATGAGCAAGACCTGAAGACCCAACCCATGACCCATAACATTATGCATGACCCCGCCATCAGAAGATGAAGAACTCAACTCCAGTCCAGCCCGTAAGGATATGCACGGGTGGCATCGTTCAGACAGCCAAAAGACCCCTCCAGCCGGTGACCCGCAAGGATTCGCACGACCGCAAAGCTCAAAATCCCAAGATAACCTGCTAGTCGGCAGCCCGTGTTCTTCTGCAAGAGCAATGCCGCGTGGACTGTGTACTATTATACGGATCGGGCTAGCATGACAGATTAGGGTTTCTATAATTTTGGCCTCTTTAAGGCCCATTTCCTACCTACTATATAAACAACTTATGTCGAGTTTAGTAGTTAGCATTGGTTGTAATTATTTTCTCATAGTTTCCAAGAGTAGGTAAAGATATAAAGGGAATAACCCTTCTCTCCTCTTTTAATCCTCCCTAGTTTTGCCCAAGGGAATTGAAACCAATGGTGAAATTAGGTTCAATTCTTATGGAGTCATTACTGGAAAACCTCTCATAAGCACTGGTAGAATCTCACAATGGGACCAAAAATTTGCTGCCTGGGATACCAGTGCCTAAGTAATCTGGTGCAAATTTGAATAGTTGTGAGCACCAGTAAATCATGTTCTAAAAAGTTGAGTATCGGTAGGCATTGAACTGGTGGTAAAAATCTTTATACCGTAGTTCAAAAAGGTCATAACCATACACGCATATTGGGCAACGGTATGGCATGTGTCAGTGCTAAATCATCTCTATATCGGTGTTCAAATAGGCATCACCAGATACAAATAATGGGCAACAATACGCTAAATAATTTCCGGTGCTTTACTTTTCAGCACTGGTTTAGTTTTGTGTTCCGGTGCTTAGTTATTTTTAATATCGAAAATTCTAGTTAGTGGTATTTTTCTTAGCACTGGTATTAAATGTACTAGAAGTACGGGTATCAAATGAAAATACATTTTTTGATGGGAATATATCATATATAAATCAGAAAAACATCAGCATAACAAATTTTAGGCCATCACCCTTAGTTTCGTTACAGTCAACATTAGCTACAAAAACCAAGAGTAAACTACAGCTCAAAACTTAGACAGATTTTCTCCAGTTACATTCAGAAAGTATCATTTCAATCAGTACCCCATTCCCCTATTCTTTAGCTTGGAAAATCCTTTGATTTCTCTCAACCATATTTGATAGAGAAATGTAGAGTACAGTTGCAGCCTGCTCCATTTCTTCTTGATCATGAGCTGGTAAAGTTTCTTCTTCAACTCCCTCAGATTTCTTGTAGCCCCCACTTTTAGTTGCTGGAGTATGATTGCTGTGAATAGGCAGTGGATGAATAAGTGAGCAACATTCTCTTTTGTAGTTTTGAAAAAACAACATAATGAACCCCGATGTATGATCTTGAATCTCTCTAATCTTTCTACAGTGGCTAGTTTGCCTTTTACCAACATCCAGATGAAATACCTATGTTTAGGTTGGATTGCAGTGTGCCAGATCAGTCTAGCCATGTAGTTCTTCTGCTTCTCTCCCTTCAGGAAATTGTAAGCCTCATTGGTACTAAAATTTTCATTCTTCTGCACACAATTTCTCAGTTGATCCAGTATTTGAGTCTTCAGTCTAGTGATTGCTCTCCAACCCAACTGTGTATCTGAACCCTTGTAAGACCTGAAATCCTTTCCTTTTAGATAATAGGAATTCACCAATTGCACCCATAATATATCCTTATTAGAACATACATCCCATACTAGCCTTCATAAGGAGGCTTTGTTCCATAGGGAAGGATCTCTCAGACCCCATCCTTCACTTATTTTTATCTGCACATGGTCTCCCAAGCCACTGCTGTAAAACCTCTTTCTCCAGCTTCTCTCCCCCATATGAAATTTCTGCACAGGTCTACTATTGCATTGTTAATGCTTTCTGGATGTTTAAAGACACTGGTCCAGTAGCTGGTGATGCTAAGTAGGACAATGTTGACCAGCTGAACCCTCCCAGCATAGGACAGATTCCTGGAGTCCCAGCTTCTTAACCTTCCAGTAATTTTCTCCAGGAGGATACCACAAGTTGTTGCATTTCACTAAACTGAGGTTAGTGGCAGTCCCAAGTATTTCAGAGGGAACTCACCTCTTGAAAACTGTAGGATGTCAACCAATACTTTTTTGTCTGCTTCCAACATTTTTGAGAAGAAGATTTGAGTTTTCTCTGCACTTACAGCAAGCCCTGTTGTACCCTGGAACACTTTCAAACTTCTTTTTACTCCTTTTAGAGATTTTTGATTAGCAGCACAGAATATGAGAAGATCATCAGCAAATAGCAGACTACGGACTCCAATCTTCTGGCACCTTTGGTGGAAGCCAATTACCTTATCATGGAACTGTTGCTCCAGTAACCTGGTTAGGTACTCCTTACTTAGGACAAACAATAGGGGGTGTATCTTCCTGCTTCACTCCCTTTTTTTCCTGCAAAAGAGGTCAAGGGGCTACCATTTATAGAGATGCAGTATGAGGAGGCAGTGACACACTTCCTGATCCAGTCCAAGAAAAGAGCAGGTAGTTTCAGTTGTTGCAACCATTCAAATAGGAAATCCTAGTGAAGACTGTCAAAGGCCTTGGAGATATCAATTTTTATAAGGTAACTTGGCTTTAGATCACAGTGGTTGTACTTGTGCGACAGTCCTATGTTAATAAGATGTTGTGTACTATGTTTCTGCCCTTCACAAATGCTGATTGGTTGTTTGAGATTAATGATGGCAGCACTTTCCCCAATCTGTCACACAGTATTTTTTTCACCATTTTGTATATGATGGAACAACAAGATATAGGCCTGTAATCACCCGGTGTCTGTGGTTGTGGCTTTTTTGGGACCAAGCTAACCATAGCCTTGCTGAAGTGCTCAGGCACTCGATCACCCTTGAAGAATCTAGTCACTTCTTTAGTCACTCCTCCACCTATAATGTGCCAGGCTTCCTTATAAAAATGGCTGGAGTAGCCATCATGACCAGGGCTTTTGCTGGATTTAATGCTTTTCACTGCTTTGTAGACTTCCTGCTCTGAAACCGGTTTGATCATATGTGCTTGTTGTTGGACTGTTAGTACTGATCATCTCTTTGTTATCTGAGGATCCAGCCTCATATCTGGATGTACCTCCTTGCCCATAATGCCTTTAAAGAAATTTAACAGCTGTTCTTCAATGTTTCTTCTACCTTGTATCAGTTCATCACCATTTTCCAGTGAGAGAATATGGTTAGCATATTTTCTGGATTTTAGCATTGAGTAAAACATGTTGGTAGGTCTGTCCCCCTCATTTAGCCATTTCACCTTGGCTCTTTGTCTGAGAAATCTGTACTCAGCCTCAGCTAGCTTTACAGCTTCCCATCTGCAACTCATTTCTTGTCTTTGTTTCAGATATGAACCAGGGTCAAAAGCCAGGTCATGTTGGTCACTTTCCCATTTTTCCTTTGCTACCTTTGCCTTTTTTTCAATGTCAGAGAATTCATCTCTATTTAGTTTCTATAGTGGAGCTTCCATGACTTTCAGCCTCTCAAACAATTGTGTTAGGTTTGTAACCTCCTTCATATCCCAGATTGTCTTCATTGTTGCTCTGAACTTCTGTGATAGGGACCACATATTGAAACCTTAGTAACCTCTCATGTACCTTATGCAGTTTCAGGACCAAGGGGAAGTGGTCAGAGATTCCATTTATCAGGACCTGGCAGACTGAATCAGTGAAATGGCTAAGCCATTCTTCATTAACCAATGTTCTATCTATATTACTGTATATTCTTCCCCCATCCTTCCTTCAGTTACACCAAGTGTATTGGGGCCCTATTGTTTTCAGTCGATACAACTTAGCTTGGAGGATTACCGCCTGGAAATCGTCAAGCTCGTGCTGTTGGATTGGTGCAACTCCTAGCCTGTCTTCAAAGCTTAAAGGGATGTAGAAATCCCCTATGATCAACCAAGGTCTGTCTCCATGTTGACATTGCTTCAGAAACCCCCACAAGTTCCCTCTATCAGTTGGCTCGTTATTTCCATAAACCATGGTTACATAACAAGATAAGTTCTGCCCCTTGATTACACACTCCATGTCAATCCACTGATCCCCCTTGCTGAGCATCTTCACTTCAAAGTAATCCGTTCTCCAAGCCACCATATCCTTCCACTATCAATAACCGAGCTGTTTGTTTCCAGGTCCCAGTTTAGCCCAAGTTGTCCCCAAACAATTTTTTTTCATTTACCCTCTTTACTTTTGTTTCCAAAAAACCCAGTAGGCCTATCTAGTGTAGCAGACAAAACTCCCTAACATGCTTCTGTTTTATTCCACTATTTACACTCCTTAGGTTCCGATACAGTATGTTATCTATCATATGGGGTATCAGATTAGAGGTTAAAGAGATTACCTCCATTTCTTCCTCCTATGCTGCATTCTACATGTTCCTCCAAACCTGGCCTGGATTTTTGCAGCAGGATATCAGGCTCCTCCTGCTGCTCTTTCCTGAGGGTTGTCTTTCTCTTTGTCTCATTTTGGAATTCCCCACTCTCATCTGTTGCTACTTTATTTTCAGTGCTTTCCTTCTGTACATTCTGTCCAGTTTTCTTTGTTTGTTTTCCTGTCATTTGAACTGCATCAACAACCTTATTGGCAGGAATATAAACCTGCTTTACAGGTTTCACCCTCTCCTTCTTCCTGCAATGTTCTCCCTCATGTCCAATCATCGAGCATAAGCTGCATTTGATGGGCATCCATTCACAAATGATTTCCTGGCTTTGTATTACCTCATTTTCATCTAGGTAAGGGATCTTCCCTGGGATTTTCCTGCCCAGTTCCACCTCTACCAAGACCCTGGCAAAGTTGAGTCTCTCCAATTCACTTGTAGCTTTATCCAGTTTCAGATGGATTCCAATAGGGCTCAATATTGTGCTTAGAATCAAAATACATTTTATTACTTATTATAGCACCGATACAGGGTTAAAAATATTACCGGTGTTAGATTTTCAAAAAATTGGATTGGTTAATTTTTAAATTTGGGCACCATCCTGGATCAACCACAGGGAAAATGGGTTATATTAAATCCCACAGAACTGTAGAATTTTTTTCAAATTTGCTATTGAAGAAAAAATGAATCCACAAATGATAAAATAAAAGAAAACATGAAATATCAATGTTAATACACAACCTCCCATTACTTATCCACATATAACCTTCAATCAAAGTGTCCTTGATCATTTTAAGACTTTTTTGCATGTTTAGTAAGACATGCCTCGCACCATCTATCCACCATCACTTGAAGTTCGTAGGGGTGGTATTGGCCATGGTTTTTAGCAAAAAATGTGGTTCGATTCAATTAAATGTTAGTTTGTAGAAGGGGTACAGCAAGAGAAGGCATAACTGTTGTTATTTCTTTCTGAATTTTGATACTTACGTCAAGTAGTTTACTCAAAGTTGTCTTCAGGGCCAGCACTTCCAGGAATAGCATGACATAGTAGCAGCATTCCCAGCCACCTCCTTGTCCTCAGTGCTAAGATAGAATACGACAATACATAATGTAAATCAATGTAAAAAGAGAAGAAAATCTATAAAGTATGTGTAAATTTTTGTGGTGAATACTTACGTTGATGTTTGTTATCTTCCAGCTGAAATCGGCTGAGGGTTCATTCTTCCTTTTCACCCTCTCATATTTACATGGAAGCCTAGGGAAATTTTATTTTCAAATATTAACTTAGAAAATTTCATGCCAATAATTAAGTCTAATTCAATGGATAGTAATACCTGGCAATAACTTGTGTACAGAAGTAATCGTCCGACTTTATACCATTGATGAGTGTGTCCGATGTGAAGACATCATTTGTACCAGGATAAATGAGCACGAGGAACCAATGTGACCCGCGTCAGTTCTTATCAAATTAATATCTCAGATGGATTTTTTTGAAGTATTTAAAAATTAATGTAATGTGTTTGATCTCCTGAGATAGGGTACCTAAAAAATGTCAGTGTCGGATGCAACCACTTTTTCCGAGATGAGGGCAAGATAGTTTTTTATGTCATCCTCCCCATGACCGATGTCATTTCTTCTTGTGTTTGTGACACAAAATTGGATTATCCCCTTGTTCATGGCCTCCATTTTACTCTATAGCTTTCCGTTAGCGTACAACTCTATTTATGTCATCGATATTTATGAAAATGGAAATTGAAGATTTTGGAATTTAACCCATCCCCAAATCTAGCTGGAAGTTCAAGATCCATGTCATGCCATGACAATTCCCGAGATTGCATCCAAATTCAAACATTTGCTCGATGTCAAGGCCACATTTGTATGGTCTGGCAAATGTGAATTCCAAAAACTGGTTGTAGTACATAACCTTCCTCATGGCATTCATTTTCATTGCCACCTTATTGCATTGTCTTATGTACTCTCTCATCATTGGATACTAAGTTAATTTGCGGAGGTTTACAATCTGCATATGGCTCGCTAAAAAAGATGTATTAAGTATATGAAACTTTTCAAAATAGAATAGTAACGAGGTTTCATAGAATTACCAATTTCAGCGGCTTGACTGGTATCTTGCCATATTGTTCGAGCGAGCTGTAACGGGTTGTCGAACTGGATGGCTGTGACAATGAAAGGCTGTTAGCATTTAATCACTTAGAATATCGACCAAATTAAAACTATGTGCACAATAATTTAATTGAAAAAACCCATCATCGGGGACCTCCATGAACTCCCATTCCTTTTTGGGGGAATCATTGAGAGGTACCTCATTCTCCTACTCATTTGGGGTATCCAAATCCTAGTCAATCAAAGTCATGGGCCAATCAACGATATGTACAACAACCTCCCCATTATTGACGAATCTGTGGTTGACTGAGGGTGATCCCGCTTTGGCATGTAATATTCTTTATCAGTATATCCTCTCAGGGTTCCAGGACCAACGTGCCCCTAGCTATCTCTTCATTCACCCGATCTGTGATTTGTCGTAAAATATAAAAATTGAAATTAAAATATAAACATTTTAATTAGAATATAAACATTAAAATGACCAATTATTTGAAAATACTTACAATATTTTCAGTGACGGCTCTGTTCTTAGAGTTAGTGTATATGGTCTTATTTACCAGCTTGGTGGACTCGAGGTACACCAATGATCTATCCACATTGAAGTCCATGTTCCCAATCTCCTGATCAATATCCTCTTCCGTCAAGCCATAGGCAGTCAGTTTTGCTCTCTATTCTTCCTTCTTTTTCTCGATGATCCTTTCCCGAGTGACCCAATGACTGCTCCTTCAGTCCGATGTATGTAAACCTTTTTCTTTGATTTAGAGCTAGCCATCACACTGATTTTCTCTCCGTATCAAAAAAAATTTCAATTAGTATTTCGTAACCGATATAAGTAACTTATAATGACATTTAATTGTGAACACATGAATGTTTATAAACATGTTACCTTAAATTTGGGTGTCGTCCTTATTTTGTAGAGTCCATTCCACTCCTCTTCCTCCATCCATTTGTACTTCTCCCAAGGTTTTGTTTTTTATTTGTTTGTGCCATCTGCCACCTGATGGACGTATATTTTTGGAAATTTCTTATTTCCAGTTTTGGTGGGCATTGTCGACCGTGACATACACAAATTCCTTCAAATTTTGAAGCTGTGCAGCGGTTGATTTCTGCTTAAACTTGAAGCTCACTTATATTTGAATTTACAAAATAAGTGACGTTAGCTACTAATTTTGGCAATTATTTGGAAATAAAGTTAGATAACAATAGTAATGGAAATAATATTATCTCCATTATGAAATAAACTTACAATTATGTTCTTCCAAGCCTTATTCTTAGTGTCATCGGATACGTTATTCCAGTGCCTGTGTGTCCCGAACTTGATTCACTGCCGAAATGCATAGTTAAAATATGTCGTCAACGCAGTCCAATTCTTTGTGCAGACCCTATCACATAAAATGAACTGTATCGGAACCAGATCCCTCTCCTTTGCGAGGATCACTGATTGGCCTGTGGCTGTAACACACTCCTTGCACCAAGATCGAATCTCAAATTTGTCAACATCATTTATCCCGACATTTTTCTCGGGACCCTTTTTGGCCGAAGGCTCCTTGTCTGGTGAGGATGATACTACATCGTTGTTCTCACCTGGTTCCTCAAATAGTATGGCTAGGGGAACAACGGGTGTGGCAGACTCAATTTGTTCATCAAATTTGCAGGGTGAAACACCCCACTTTCTCTTGGACACAGTAGTGAGTGTCTTTCCCTTGGGAGGCATCTAAAATGTTCAATAAAATAGAAATCATGAATAAGAGGAGAGGAGGAGAGGAGAAGAGGAGTATTTTATATGATTAGGGTTTGGGTGCTCTACCTAGCCGACATTCACAATTCATAACATTCTAAATCATCGATAACTACATCAGGTCATCAAAACATCGGCATGCATGATATTTCAAAATATTAAGCCATATTTGAATAAAAATTCAAGTGTCACATCAAACCTAAATACTATAGCACAACATGTCTTCAATTTTCAAAATCAATTTAATCGAATATAAAGGCAAAACCACAAACTTTGTCCACAATGTTAATGGAAACTAACCATTTTATTGCAACTACAACACTAAAACATCGGCATGAATGTTATTGAAAAATATTAAACCAGAATGGAATCAAAATCCAAGTGCCACATCAAATCTAAATACTCTAGCAAATCAAGCCTTCAATTTTCACAATGTAATGGCAAAATAAACAAACTTTATCAACAATTTAAATGGAAACTAACTTTTGATATGGTTGGAATGGGATGCGTTTAATGGTGGAGATAAAGTACTTGCCGGCACCAAAAAGAGGAATGACGGGGTTGGAGTTTTCACCAGGAAAATGAAGCATCAAGTGACGGAGAAGGATGTTAATTGAAGGTGAAGCGCGGCGTTGAGGTTTGCGACGACCAGAAGGGATCTAAAGACAACGTCTCCAAAGGATATGGTATTGCAAGCCAAGGTCGTTGGGAGATATGGAGTCATGAGCTCTTGTCGCCGGTGGAAAGTGATGTGGAGATAGGGAAGTCGCTGGCCTCGCTTAAATACAATGGAGAGTAATGAGGAAGCTGATGGAATGATGGGGAAGATGGGGGAGTTACGAGGAGTAAGTGGGAGGTTAAAATGGGTCGGAGTTATGGCGTTAATAGTGGAATGCAAAGCGGAACCGCCATCGTTGAAGTTGCAACTGACGACAGCCTGGCTTCAAGGGTTTACATATCGTCATAATTACCACCGGTATAAGTGAAGGGCATGGTGCTGAAAAATTAATATATATTAATCTGAAGCAAGCACTAGTGCAAATGTAAGAACATACCAGTGCAAATGTAAGAACATATTGATGCCAGATAAAAGACTAGCAGTTGCGTCAAGCCGCTTTAAACGCACATTATAAAACTGAAATTGGACAGAGACTGAAGCTTTGTTTATTTTCTAAGTGTTGAGCACCTATACAGGAACCGGTGCCAAAGGTAAGATATACCGGCGCCTATGTACCAAAAAATAGCTGCCTCAGGCTGCATAAATACACAATTTAATTCTGGAATTGGGGAAAAGCTCAATGCTTTGTTTTTTTCTAACAACTGGTGCTTACTTATTAAAAAACAATTGTGTCCGGCTGCTTTAAATGCACAATTTAAATCTGGATTGGATAGAGAGAAAAGTTTTTTTTCTAAGTGCTGAGCATCAGTTTTTAAAACGATGCTAATAGGATCACATACCGGTGCCAGGATGATTTCATATTCCCGCCATATGGTTTTTGAATATTTAAACATTTTCCCCCCTACATACCAGCACCGGTATGCCATTTCCACTACGTGTGCTCGTATGTTAATTCCTACTTTTAAAAAAAAATTGTTGGAGCCCAAAAAATACAGGTTTATACTATCATCAATTACCCTTTTATTAAAATAATTTGATTTATGCAATGCATATGAACATGTGTGTTATTTAAGCACAATTTAAAATTTATTACAAATATGCCTCATCTTATTGGTATCTTCAATATGCCTCATTCTGTTGCTACTCCACACATGAATTTTCATTTTATGGAATATTTTTTGTAAAAAAAAAGATAAAATTTCATTGCAGGATATTTGAGAAAAAATGCTAGTATGCATTCCCGAGTAAAAGACAGATGCTTATGTAGTGGTAACAAAGAGACTACGAGATGGGTAAAGAAAACTTATTTGTAGCCGATCACTGACACTAACTTTGTGTTCAGCTTTTCAAATACATAAGGATGGTCAAATGTTAGATTAACTTCAAGTGGTTCCATTTGGAGTCGCGACCAAACATTTTTACTTTTTGCAATTTAGTCCCTCCAAGAAACTTAGAATTATCGAAATCTGATATTGGCTGAGCAAAAATGAAATTCAATATTGTGGGAGCTCAAATATGTGTTTTGGACATGGTTGTGACATGGGAAGTACCTTGTTTGAGGACTCGGATTACTACACCTAATTCTTATTAAATTACACAGGGCCCCTGTGTTTGTTTACACAAAGAGTACTGCTCCAAAGTACTTGATTTTTGGCATTGTAAGTTTATCAACTTTGTTTTTAATGAATTTAATTTTATTGATATATTTCTTTTGAAAAAATAAAATTATAGTGCAAATAGTGGTTAATTACTGCAACCAATATTTTCAAACCGGTGCCTTTGAGTACCCTACGGCTTTGAGATGAGCATCGGTATATAAACCAATTCTCATAGAATAATACCGGTGTAGGATTCCAAGCAGCGTCAAGCATCTTTGGAATGGATAACCCACAAATTTATATGGCAACGTCCCAGCAACATTATACATAAATTGTTCATAAAAATGTAATGAATACACTAAACATTTGGAAATAAATTGTTATATTATTGTGCTACATAGTTTGTCCAAAAACATCATGGAAATTAAGAAAGAACAACATAACCTAAACTTTGAAAGTCATGAATAGTAACACGATTCCCATTCCCCAAACGAAGCTGTGTTTTCCAAGTCTTGTTACGAAGATCCCACATGAATGTCCTGCACTTCCTCATTGTTGCTGAATAACGCGAAAGGTACGACTGTATTCAGTGCTTCTGAAAACATTAGCTTATATCATTCCCCATTTGGTCAAACCGTATTCGTTGAAATTGGCAATCCAATTGCAAACTTTGAAGCTCCGCCTCTAGTGTCGATACCCTAGATCCAATGAATGGCACAAATTGCATTAGCCCAACCTTGCAGAATGAATCTACAGAAATTGGCTCCATCATGTGGCTAAATGTGTTGTTATCATAGTTTGGTACCCTGCTTTCGAACACGGTAATGAAATATGGCTGCAAAAGGCTTAGGGTCCTGTCTTATCCTTGTCCCGAGTAATATTCTGATGCACTGCTACCTCAACATTCCAATGAAACTTATTTTTAATTGCATACAACAAAAATATCTGACACTTGTGAACTTCGGTGTTCATGGTAACTAGGTCAATATGGCATGCTATGAGGTGATACCACACATTCATTTCTGGTGTAAGTAATTTCTTTGGAATTTTTACCACCCTGGAAACACTATATCATCCACATTCCTGCCTTCCCTTGTAATGCACTACATGATTCTTTTATAATGATCGACGTCCAAATCATTGTGATCATCTTTGCAGATTGTATGTAGGTCGTCCTTCTTCTTTGGTACATTAGGCAATTTGCACAATTCGTTGATAACGATTGGTGACAGAGGGAATAATTTCCCACAACATAAAACTGATTCGGAACTCAATTAACATCGCAGGTTTGCATAGAATTCTCCGACGATGGTGAGGTTGAAGGGCTACGGAGTTGCACAATGTTTTTCCCATCCTGCTTCCTAATGGTATCATGGAAATGGGGATTTGCTTCTACTCCCCTTCCAAGATAATACTTATGCATCCAGAAATTTTGGGCTAACAACCTGGCCCCCTCGAACACAAATCTATCTTGAAACCTGTTCGGTGCCTATTTAACAAAAAGCAGCTGCGTTGGGCTGTTTTAAATGCAAAATTTAGATCTGGAAGTGGACAATTGCTCAAGGTTTTTTCCAAGCGTATATATAAACTGGTGCCATTAGAATCACATACCCGTGTCTATTTCACAAAAAACAGTTGCGTCAGGCTGCTTTAAATGCCCAATTTAAATAAGGAAGTGGGCAGAGGCTCAAGATTTGTTTTCTTTTCTAAGTGTTGAGCACCGGGGTATATGCCACTAGAATCACATGCCGGTGCCTTATTAACAAAAAAACAGGTGCGTAGGGTTGCTTTAAATGCGTAATTTAAATATGGAATTGGGCCTATACATAATCACATTAAAACCACTTTTTAGCTTTCAACAAGTTGGAATTGTGCCTATACAGTTCAACTTAGTAAGATCACTTTGAGAACGGCTATTGCTTTGAGCTCCGATGTCAAGACAGACAAAAGTTCGAGAAGATTAGCTAGAAAGGTAGGTGATCCCAGACATCTCAGCAGCAACACATCGCAGAGAGTAGTTCTTTTAGTTCATTTTTTTTATTACTAGTTTATTTAAGATGATAGTGGTTTATGTGGATAGAAGCTATTATTGAGTGCAGTCCCTTTTTCTGCCCACATTAATTTTCTTCTTCTCTCATTTCTTTATTGAGACTTTTCGGTGATACACAAAAGTGTAACAGAAAATCCTAAACCCTAGCGGGTGAGCTTATGATGCTCTTAATTGATTTTATGGTTCTATCTTGTATGTGGATTGCTAAAATTTGTTAATCTAACTGGTCATAGCCACATATATATTTTTATTTCACGTACTGCAATGTTGATATATGACCACTTCACCTTGATCTCAGAATAAGGTGAACACTACACCTTACTTCACCCCCAGAATAAGGTTGTTCTATTAGACTATTACTGCTAATGTAACTGCCCCTTGAATGTTAG